>CAKAOI010049430.1:0-86180 GCA_916701655.1 Sebastiscus albofasciatus
TCAGTCTAATGAAGGATAGAAGGACCACCCTCATCACAACATCCTCCTATTCAGCCACATGCTAGACTAAGTTATGTAAATAGACTTCAGTAGCAAGCCAGCAACTATGTCTAAATGCAGAAATATTACTGTCACACCTTCAAATATAAGATAGACACAATATGTAAGTTAAACGTGATGTGCTCAGAGCAGCATTAACTGTATTATATCATGATGTATCCAACAGGGCCTTCTTCACTGTCGGCTGCTGTGTATGAGCACAGTGTTCATTCAGGACGTCATGAAGGTTTACAAGCTTGCTAACCAGATAAAACACGAGTTAGACCACCACAATACTACCAAAGTGCATATCTACATGTGATGAAATCAACTACAATGTGGTTTCGTGCAGCATTAATAGAAAACCGACAAAACCGTTAGCCTCACGTTAGCATGGCGGTTAGCTTAGAGTCTGCAGCACGCTGAGTTTATCTTACCTGTTTGATGTACATGGCTGTCTAAACAGGGCTGGATCTGGAGATAAAGCTCCCCGCTCCACTATACTGGAGAAGCCGGGAATTTAATAACCCCGAAACGTAACAAAATAATAGAAATTAACGCATTTAAAATGTGTAAAACAACCGTGAGGCTGGAGAGAATAACATGGAAAATGGCGGCGGGGGGCGGGATAGAGTGGACTGTATCATTATGTGAAAACAGGACTGTAGCAATAAACATAATACAAAATTATGTGTGGTAGAGAAATAAATTAGACATAATTAGATATTAGGAGAAATGCCTTATTTATTAGAACAGTATTTTAAATCTTTGATCTTATGTGTTTGCGTGTAAATGAGAGGTCGGACACGTTTGCTGTGTACTTACCTCCCTATTTTGTGCAGTTGGTACAGTCTGGCTGTCTTGTCTTCTAGGCGCCAAAGACAGAAAAGAGTCGATAGAGAACAAGATGATGACCTGTTGAAACCAATAGTAGAAACCAATGTTGTTAATCATCAAAGACTGCTGATAATCCTCAAATTATAAGAGTTATTCTTTCTTTAGAAAGCAAAACGGCACTCTCTTTCAAATGGGAAACTTTACCTGTGGCTGGTTTTCATTTGTGCACACGTTTTCAGTAATAGTTTGCTTAGTTACTGGTTACACTTGATGATGAATCTTGACATTATGCAGTCAGCTTCACTCTTCAGACCCAGAGGTTGCCCTGGTTACACTTGATGAGGTTGCCCTGGTTACACTTGATGATGAATCTAGACATTATGCAGTCAGCTTCACTCTTCAGACTCAGATGTTGCACCACTGGTCTGAGGTCTGACTATAACTCTGTCACTGCAGGTGTCACTGTTGCCTCTTCTGCTGTATGGTTTTGTGTTGCAAATGTAGGTCTAACACAAAGGTCAGCAACCTTTACTATCAAAAGAGCCATTTTAGACAAAAACAAAAAAAAGAAAATCTGTCTGGAGCCGCAAAACATTTGATCATTGTGATGAAGGTAACAAAGTTTATAGTCTAAGTATATAGTATATAAGTCTAATGCAGTGAGGGCCAAAGTGCAAATGTACTACGGAGTATTAGGGCCACATTGAGGGAAAAAACATCTGAGATGAATGAAGTCGTAATATTACGAGAATAAAGTCATAATATTACGAGAACAAAGTCATAATATTACGAGAATAAAGTCATAATATTACGAGAACAAAGTCATAATATTACGAGAATAAAGTCATAATATTACAAGAAAAAAAGTCGTGACATTACCAGAATAAAGTCATAACTTAACGAGAAAAAAAGAAAATAGCACGTAAAATTACTACTTTCTGATATTATGACTTTATTATCGTAATATTACGACTTTTTTTCTCCTAAACCTATGACTTTATTCTCAATAATATTATGACTTTATTCTCGTAACATTATGGCTTTATTCTCGAAATCTCAGATTTATTTCTTTTCCTCAATGGGGCCCTAATACTCCGTCGTACCTTCATACCATAGACCTACAACAATGATAAATAAAAATGAAAATGTAAACAAAAAACAGTTATTCATTCCCACTTTTAAAAATCCACAGGGAGCCTCTGGAGAGAAGCTAAAGAGCCGCATGTGGCTCCAGAGCCGCAAGTTGCAGACCCCTGGCCTAACACATCATATTCTTTCTGAAACCTGGATATGCTATCTGGAGTAGGCCTACTCTGACAGGATATTGTGGTGTGCAGTGGTTGAATGTAGCTAAATATTTAGGCCTCAAGTAGGCCTACTGTACTTAGAAATTCAAGGTGTCCTTTGTAGGCCTATTTCTATTTTATGCAGCTTTATAGCCTACTTCTACTAGGCTACAGCTCAGAGGCAAATACCGTAGGCCTATTTCTTATTTCACTAAATTGGTCTGACAGTTTTGGTGACGATCAAGTTACTTTTAAGATAATAATTTTTCCCACCCTTCCAGTCCAGTGAAGACATGCATCTCCAAATTTGGTGAGAAAATTCTCCTACTTCTTAGGATAAATAAACTGAATGCAGAACTTTTACTTGATGTGGAGTATTTTCACAGTGTGATAGGCTATTGCTACTTTTCCTTAAGTAAAGGATGAATATTTCGTCCACCACTGGTGGCATGTAAACACTTTATCCAGGATTCTTAGATGGTGAGAAACAGATGATCAGAAACCTGGACCTAGGGGCGGCTGTAGTTCAGTGAGTAGAGTGGGTCGACCTTTGACTGCAAAGTTGGCAGTTCGATCCCCGGCTCCTACTGTCTGCATGTTGAAGTGTCCTCGAGCAAGACGCTGAACCCCAAGTTGCTCCACTGCCCTAAATGCTTAGGATGGATTAAATGCATGTATGTATATGACAAATGTCATACTGTTAGAGTTTTAAAAAAAAAAATGGGATATGAATAACCAAGTTTCTCATGTTCCATGTAAACATCATAGGTAATACTTCATTTTTCAGGTCCGCAAATTTCATGGTAATTAGGTGAAAACTAGCAAGTAACCTATTTAAAATTTCTTTGGAATTACTGTCAAATTACCCCAATATTTACCTCAAAATGTATCAAAAATTACTTTGTTTGGCTGTCGTGACTTGGGATTTGACTCTGGACTTTTATTATTACTATTTTATATATATTATAAACATTATTTAATAATTACATTCCACTGTTTCCCAGTAAGCAGTAATAAATAGCTGGTGATTTATTTAATATTTCCAGAAAAACAATACAAAGTTGTTGTCTGCTGGTAAATAGATAATAATTAGCAAATAACTTCTTTGAAATTTCTTTAAAAATTCCCTGAATCATGACATCAGCTACCAGGTTACATTTGTGTAGACAATAAATCACACAATGGTGAGATTTGTGCCTGATCAGAAATGTCTTGGTTTTCCACCTCCGATGAAGAGCAGCGCACAGCCGCTTCTCAAGTCTAAAGGCCCTATTTTAAACACGATATGCTATTTTGGCATATAATTATTAAATCATGTTTATCATAAAGTAAATTTCAAAACATTTTGAGATAAATATTGGGGTTATATGGCAGTAATTCTGAAGAAATTTCAAATAGGTTACCTGCATTCATAATTACGAGAAATTTGTTGACCTGTAAAATGAAGTGTTACCTCATCATAATCTGAATAAGCTCTAAACCAGGATAAGGCTCAAGAACGGGATACTAACATGCATGTAGACGCACTCATTGATTTTTCCTTTGTTATGTTGTTTGACGGAATAGGCCTGAAGTAAATGACTTGGAAATGGTCTAATTGTATTCCCATTTGACTTCTCGGTTAGCCAATAGACCACTGCAAACACAACGCTAGAAGGATTACATGACAACAAAGTGATTTCTGTGGTGAAAACATTTATTAAACACATATTAACATCCACATTATTGAAAAAAATCAGACAGACCGTAATTTTCAAATAAATTAGGTTTAAATGCCTGACTGTATTTGTGAATAGGCATTAATCACAATATCAACCTAAGGCATGTATATTGCAGTTTATCACTGTGCTGTGTTGTTTCATCACATCAGTGCAGAAGACAGAAAACAGCATCCATGTCTGTAGCCCATAGTTTTCATATAGGCCTCAAGTCCCATGAACTGAATACTATTATCTTTTGTTCCTGTCTATCTGCTCTACTGGTTTCAACACCAGGCACACACAGAGCATTACTTTTTATTCTTTTCAAGTAAGACTACAAGCAGTCACAGTTCATTTTAAGGCAGTGCAGTTATTGGGCTCAGTTTGAACTGGTGGTGGACCGGGGACTGCAGGCAAGAGGTAGGGAGGGTGAACACGGATGGCTCAAAGTTTTTGGTGTTGAAGGTGGTGTTGAAGTCGTTGGCAAAAAAGGAGGCGGACTCCGGGGCGCAGGGCGTGGCGGGCTCAGGTGTGGCAGCGTCAGCCGGGGCTGTGGAGAGGACCTCTGACTCAAACTGCAGCAGCTGACCCATGAAACTGAAGTTGGGTGAGATGACCGCGCGGCGCTGCTTGATGACGTCAAAGGCCGCGTCCAGCCGCAGCTGCTGCGTCCTCATGATGTAGGCCATGCAGATGGTAGGTGAGCGGGAGATGCCTGCCTCGCAGTGGACCAGGACCTTTCCACCTGATTGCTTCACATGATCTGGAAAGACAAGAAGAAGAAAGGGACAAGCCAACGTTAATCATCTGTGGTTACACGGGGGTAAAATTGTTGCACAGAAACCCTGCATTCATTTAATTATTTAAAAAAATAACCATTTCAAAATATAAGCCACGGTGTTGCGTCAGATTTTATTTTTTGTTTTGTTTGTGTGTGTGTAATTGATATTTTTTAAAGTCAAGTTGAAGAGGTTGCAATGAATCAACAATGAGTTTTAAACAATGAATAATAACAAATGGAAAATCACATTTTAACGGTGTAATCATTCCCTACTCCTAACTCCCACTCACTAATTAATGCAAACATCCATCTAGTTTCTTTCTCTCTGGCACACAGCAGCAGCAGGACATAATGGACAAACATTAACCTAGTCAGTACACCTCATTTCCAGGTACACAGAAAGGTACACACATCTCATACCAGTTTCGGTTGGGCACCCACAGACACTCGTAAGGCTCGTCTGAGTCACAGAGTGCAGCTGCACATGAGCCTTTCTTTCTCCCACACTGCTGTGGGGGCGCTGGGTGCTGCTGCTCACTGTGGTACAGAGATGTGTGTCCTAATTTAGAACTGCAGCAGCGGCACTCCTACACTCGTTCTAATGCCCACACACAGATCTACTTTCTGTCATCTGTATAAGTGTCGCTCACGACACATTTCGAAATTTTGTTAATTCCTAGAAGTACTGCAAACACCTACATGTCTCCTTTTCTGTCGGTCTGTTGTGTGCAAATTCAAGACATATAGTTCCACAAAGCCACTGCAGACGCCCACATACAGTACACGTCTCTCTCTCTCTATTAAATAGAAACATTGAGGGCCACTTCTGTTTGGTCCTGAGAGCCACTGCAGGGGGGGGGGGGACGAAGACTTGACAGCTTCTCGATAAACCACATGAATGAATCATGAACTTCCCATCTGGAGTGGAGGATGGTGGGGTGACGGCAGCAGTGGGTCAATAATATTTATCACCTCCTCCCTGAATGTACGTCAAACCACCAGATCAAAAGGGTTTCTGATTGCTGATTGATTTGCTGCAGCTCGGTGATTATTTGTGTGTGCACCGCATTTGGAATAGTTGATTCATTTTTGGTGGCCCTCTCTCTGCATGTAGGCTAAGCCTGCCCCCTGGAACAATTTATCAGCCTTATGTAATAATAGACACCTCAAATGTAGACTGCATCCCCAAACAATGCAACAATAGCAGCCACCCAATACCGGTCAGCCAAGCTGCTGTGGGTGAGTTTCGTCCTTGGTTGTGCCCGGCTATAAATAGCCAAGAGCACATTATGTACATCTTTTGCTGCTGCTGCTGCTATTATCCAGCACCTCTCTCCTCTCCTCTCCCACACACTCGCTCTCCTCCTCTGCAACACATTCACTGCCCCGCTGCCCTCAGGCCCATCAATGATTCCCACCCGCCAGCAACCGATGCTGTCTCATTATGTGTCAGTCAGCTGGCTTTTACCCTCCACCCAACCATCGTAAACAACACTGTGTGTGTGTGTGTCAGTCAGCCCCCGAACTCCTCCACCCTGCCATTACTAAACACGGACAGCTCACCCAGTTGTCACACTGACTGGCCACACCCGGCACAGTAAGCCACAGAGATTAGGCCTCGGAGGCGATGACGGCATGGGAGCGTCTTTTTCAAGTAAAGACGGGGGAGGGAGGGAGGTCGGAAGGGGGGAGGGGGAGTGAGCAAATCCTGAATGAAAGCAGCCTGGCTGGAAATGTTGGTGGAGGATTGAAGACAGGCGATCAAGTTAAACTGATTATAGCTTACAGCCCTCTATTTGTGAATGGCAGCAGGTGAGAGGCAGTGACCCAAGGGAGCTTAAGACGCAAAAATAAACACACCTATGTATAGGAGAAACTCCTTGGGGTGATGTCGCACTATAAATATACATAAGTTGATGTCTTTCCAGGAGAAGAGACTCCATTTTGGTGGTGGTGTATTTATTTCCCTTCCTAGTTTGAGTGACTGAGCTATTTGGAGTATTGAGCCAGACACAAGGAGCGCAAACCCTGCACCCCCATAAAAGCACAATTCCCTTCAACTCACCAATAAAGTCTATGGCCTCCTGGAAATGGGAGCTGATGTCGGCCATGTGGCTGTCCTCCACCGGGATCCACTTGTAGTCGAAGTGGCCCTTGGCCGGCTGCAGATCCCTGCGCGACACATTGAGCAAGGCTGTGATGTGAAGGTCGCTGAGATAGTCCTGTCTGGAGGCGTGATAGGCACTACCGAGGTAGAGGAAAGGCAGGATCTCTACGGGTTTACCCTGAGAGGGAGAGAGGAAAAGAGGAAGAGATGTGAGTCCACAGTGTGATTTCACAGCCACCTAACAAGACATAATACTAGACCCCCAAGTCTTGATGCATCTGCTTTAATCCAGCCCTGAGAAAAATGGCCACAAAGCCACAACATCCAAACACCTGTCAGCTCAAGAAGCTGCAGAGCAGAACATTATGTCCATCTGCAGACAAAACCGCACACGGATGCACGAATGGATTCCCCCTATTATGTAAACCATTAATAACCCACAATATGTCAACCAGACACAATAGAGTGTTCTTTGAGATGTGAAGCAGCAGCCACATGCTTTCTATTTGGGCAGCAGAGGAGATAGAAGAAAAGGTCAGACATGAAAGAGTGTTTTTCTCTATGGGGTGTCCTGATGTCAGCTGGGCATCATTGGAGTGATCTCACTCTCTCTCTCTTTGTGAGCCAAATATGGGGAGCAGTGAAGGTCAGAGAATATCATATGTGTGTTGAGAAAATGTTTTGATGCCAAATATAAATCTCTCTCTGATGTCAGCAGGAGGTTTTTTTGGGGGGATAAAAATAAAAATAGGCAGTGGATGTGTGTGTGTGTGAGAGAGTGGGAAGTAGGCCCGCTTGTATTGTAAAGGGTGTTTCCATACCTGATCGTAATCTGGTTTGCGGTGAGAAAGCTTCTCGCTGTGGCTGTTTGTGACTCTTTTCTCGGTTTCAGTTCCGCTCTGGTCGATGGTTTTCACCTCAGTGCAAAGTTCAGGGTATTGAGAGTGGAAGTTCTCGTATCCTCCTGAGAAAGAAAGAAAGAAAGGGGGAAAAAACCATGAGCTGTAATACATAGGCTTAGAGTCAGAGTCAGAACGGTGTTTATTGCCAGGTGTAAGAGGTATACACAAGGAATTTACTTTGGTTTTGTTGGTGCAAGTTAAAGAGTATAATAACTAAAGAATAGATAAAAACGTTAGAATAAAATAAGAATAAAAAAATTGAATTTCTACCAATATACAATACACAAAATAAAGAACCCCCCCAACACACACACACACACACACACACACATCTTATGAAATGGCATCGTTCATACAACATGTCTAAGCAGCCTGATTATACCTGATTATTATAAGAGCCTAATTAACAACAGGAGCCTGAGGTGAATAGACCGGTAATCCTTTTACAGAGAGGTGACAGACGGAAATGGATGTGTGACCAACACATTATCATCACGACCCCCGATGGTTTTTATTTAACTAACAGAAATGGTTCAATTTAATTTCTTTTTTTTTATATTATAAGAATGAAAGTCATTGCACCACCACAGTTTGCCTGCGTTTCTCTCGTACTGACTCATCCGCTCCATTGACGCACGCAGGACATTTATCTCTCAAAGAAGTGAGAGAGAAAAATGTGGAGCTGCTCTCAACAGAGGCGAGAAGGATCAGGGGGGAAATATGACTTGGCCTTTAAATGTATCTTGATTATATCTTGATGCTATACTAGGAAAAGTAAAATAAAATAGACTATACAGAACATGGGTTAGTCCAAGAAATTTGGAGATCTGAGCTCTGAGAATAAAAAGTGGACTTCTTTATGCCCCACTGACTCAAGTTTATGAAGATTTACATGAATAAATATAAATATTCTACTACTTTTAAATAAACTAGACATATGGCTTACACCACCTGATGTTAGTTTCTTAAAAAGACACTCATAAAAAGCTAAAATGTGAAAGCTGTAAATCATTGTGCTGGCTTTCTTATAATTAGACTATCTATATCCAGGACAGACAAACTTATTTCCCCCTTCTTTCTGGATTATAAAAACACATAAAGCTCTCACCTTTCAGGAAGCAGATGTTGGCCCCGCTGGCCAGATGTGAGAGGGTGTTTATTACTATTTGTGCTACACTGTCCTTCTTGAGTTTCTGCCAGTGGGCCGTCCGGTCATCCAGAGCTATGATGGCCGAGATGCTGCCCTCTCGAAGCCGGAGAAGAGAGCTCTCATCCGGGATGACAAACTGCAGAGGCACAGGTCCTCCTCTGGACCTCCGGACCACCACGGAGTTGAGGTTCACATTGACGGATCCTCTGATGTTGGAGTTGGTAAATGAAAGATAAGGTCTGCAATCCACAATAAGGCAGCTCCCACACTCCTTCCTGATGATCTTCCTCAGACGCCGGCAGTCTAAGCTGGAGACCTTCATGTTGGAGTTTGTTATTGTTGTTTATTATTATTGCGTAAAAAGACTCGAGCTGGATGAACTCCTGAGCGGTGGATAACGAGGACTCCCGTGTGCGTCCGTGTCTACATGTCCTCTAAGGGGATTCCGGCAAGGCAGTTTTATGTGAATGGAACCTCCGGCGCGTGACGTCACGAACCATATATGGACACCGGCGAGGTGTGATCGCGAACAAAAGGACCCGCCCACATTCTTTGACGCTGCTGTGACTCCGCCCCCCTGGTTCTCTGGTAAATAAGAAGAAGCCTGCTGTACTACTGCAGTGTGTGTTTGATTCATCTAGTTCAGTCACTGTGTGTCCTCTACCAGCAGTTCTTTCATTTACAGCTTTACAGCCAGAGTGTTTTGATAAGAGACTAACAATACTAGACATCCCCAGAACTAGAAAAATAGATGCAACGGTTTTGGATGGTTGCTATCAAACATCACAGCTACAATTACAAATCTCTATAGGAATAACCCCACAGTAATAGAGATGCTAGGCTATTAGATGAATGATGAAGAATACAACACACACACACACACACACACACACACACACACACACACACATACAGGCTATTACAGGAACACCATATTAACAGTAGCCATTGATTTTATTATTTATTCATCTGCTGATTATTTTCTCGATTATGTCTGATTGATTATTTGTTTGGTCTGCAAATAATCACAAGATAGTGAAAAATTCCCTCCTGATGGGGACATCTTCAAATGTCTTGTTTTGTCCAACCAACAGCCCAAAATCCAAAAGGTATAACCAATTAAAAAACAACAACAACAACAACAACAACAGATGTACTGATCATGGTTTGTTTTCTTTTTTTTCTCTCCCTCTCTCTCTTATTTGACCTGTGGGGAAGTATGTTTTTATAATTAAAGCCGAATAAGAGGAACTATTATGATGACATACCCTATAGGCCCTCCTCTCTATTACTGTCTTGCAATCGGCTTTCATCTACCTATACATTAGTTAGTACTTATTTTATTATAATATAATGTATTTCCTTTCTTTATGATCATGATTAATATAAATTCATAATAAATACATTTTCCACCCCCTATTTACTTACCTTTAATATTATTATTATTATTATTATTATTATCATTATTATTATTATTATTATTATTATTATTATCGTTGTTGTTTGGGTGTTTGTTCTTGCTTTTATTTTATTTTCAATTTAATTATTTTTATTATTATTTTATTTTTTTATTCTTCCTGCAGGGTAAACGTTGGCTGTGGCCAAGCAATTCCTACATTAAAAATAGCCAGGGATTAAGGTTGCATAATATATTCCATAATTCTGCTGTGTGGTAGCACTGACATAGATTTCAGAAGTGGCAGACAAAAAGATTGAATGTCCGGTAGAAATGTTCAGTGACCTGCCACAGTAACAGGTGAGGAAATAAAATAATTACCAACCCTGCATAAATTCATTATTGTGTACCAAACACACAAACACACTGTACAGTAACACACAAACAGACACGTAGAAATACACACACGTATGGGGGGAACATTACAGAATAATATTAAAGTGATAATACAGGAAATAAATAAGCCCCCATGACACACTTCCAAAAAATGTCATTTACAGTGACAGAATAGCAAATGAAAAATGCCATTTAATATAAACCCATTCGTGAGTACCACACTGTACTGTGAGTGATTTTTTGTTGTTAAGGCTACTTATGAATAATCTTCCATGTAGTACTCAGTACTGGGGGGTCTTTCAAGGAGAGCTCAGCGGCTGGATGACAAGTAGCTGACAAAAGCAACCTCTAATTTCCGCTCGGCCCCATGCTTAGCCCAGTGAACCTGCCTTATATCCCTCTGCCTGTAAACCTAATCCCCCAAATGAATTAACAGGTTTAAACTCACATGATGTACAATCACCCCTGACACACGCAGCTCGGTACTCTGTTCGGGTTCTGTTTGCATGTGCATGTTTGGATTTACATAATGTAACGTTAGCCTTTAATCCAACAAATGACAATAGCTACTTACTGAAGCAGCCATTACACTTGCTCCTGAACTACCAGCTAAGTAAACATGTTCTCTGTTAATGTGAATCTCTGACTCATTACTGTATGTATTGACATCATTTTTGTTGTATGAGAGTCTCCTAGAGTGCGACGGTTCAAAGGCCAAGCCACGCTTAAAATGCAGACTATACATAGAGTAAACAAGAGGCACTGAAAGCCTCTTTGGTGAAATGAATCCAACGAATATGTGTTACATCATGTTGTGTCTGCTGCATGAATGCGTGGGAATGATAGGAGCTAAACAGAGAGAGAGAAAGAGAGAGAGAGACACTGAACAACAGAGCAGAAATGTGACAAATGGACAGACACAGTGACAGACACCAGACAAAAAACAACAAAAAAACAATAACAAACGAAACAATAGATAACCCTCTAGGCCATGACAGTATCATTCAATAATGGAGAAAGGACTCTGCATGTGGCGCTGTACATCGCTTGCTGCTGGTCTGTGATTGGCTGAAAAAAGAGGCTGATGGATGGACGGACAGACAGACAGACAGACAGATGGATAGATGGATGGATGGACAGATGGACAGATGAATAGATGGATAGATGAATGATAGATGGATAGATAGATGATAGACAGATAGACTGACAGATAGATGATGAACGGATTGATGGATAGAAGGATGGATAGATGGACAGACAGACAGATGATGGTCAGATGGATAGATGGACAGATAGACAGACAAATGAATGATGGATTGATAGATAGATGGATGGATGGAGAGATGGATGGGTGGATAGACAGACAGATAGGCAAATGATGGACAGACAGACAGACGGATAGACAGACGGATAGATAGAGAGATGCACTGGGTAGAGAGATGCCTTGGTGGCGGCGGAGGATTAGAGGGACAGCCGGCAGCGTGCCATATGGCCCAGTCTAATCTGGGCTTGTGACATCATGGCTGATGAGCGGGGAGGCCCACCGTCCGTTTCCGAGCCCTCGTTTCATTATGTGGTTTGTTTGTGTCAGCTGTAAATAACAACAGCAGACCCAGATGAGCCAGACAAACAAGATGTGTATTCAACTGGTTTTCACTTTTATTTTCTATATACTGTATATAAATACCTTCCCTCTGTTTCTTTCTCTCTGTGTCTCTCCTCTGCTCTCCGTCTCCTCCCTCTTCGCCCTCGCTCTTTGAGCCCATACACATTCTCTCTAACAGGATTGCCTCAGTTTATCAGTGGCTCTGTAGTATCACTAATATATTTAGGAAGCAGGCAGGCAAATATTTTTAAGCTAGCCACAATCCTGCTCGAACAGAGCCCTGTAGTCACGGCTATTAGGACGGTTGTGTCGGCTGTGACTGTGTCCCACGCAATATTTTCACAAAGTGTGTCATCTGTGTGGTGATGTTAGGCAGGTCACAAGTGCAAAAGGTCAATTAGGATTTCTGTTTTTTTTTTTTTTTATTTGTTCGGAGTTCGAGGTAAAAGCATGAGAATTGCAGTGTCATGTCCCACTGTTGTCAACCACTGCTGAATAAAAGACATTAAATATGAATAAACACAAGATAAAAAATGAAAAACATAAAACTATAGAATAACCACAACAAACTGGAAGAGCACATGCTGTGGGATGAAGGAGAAGCAGAGTAGAGCTGAAACAATTAGTTCAGAAATTGATTAGTTGATCGACAGAAAATAACTATTTTGATAAAAAAGTATATATTTTTTTTAAACAAAATGGCAAAAACTCACAGGTTCCAGCTTCTCAAACGTGGATATCTTCTTGTTTTCTCAGTCATCTATGAGTATATTGAATATATTTGGGTTTTGGACTGTTTGTCGGACAAGACAAGACCTAAACAATTAATCGAGAAAATAATCAATCAATAATGAAAATAATCATTAGTTGCAGCCTTAAATAGAAGAAAGTACTATGTACGTGTGTTCACTAGCCAGCCTCTATCTTCTGTCATGCACATGCAAGTCATTAGAACTTCCTCCTATGATGACAGAACAATTGAATTTTTCTCTTGTAATGACGTGGTTTCAAATGATCTGTCATGTGATCTTTATTATCGATTCAGGTCAACTTACTATTAAAAAGTATTTATAGTATTTGTTTTTACGTTAACGACAGAACCTCTAATGAGAAATAACAATAATGCTTATTTAACTCTAGATGATGTCCACATTCAGTGGGAATGTATGTAACATATATCATTTCTCATTTATCATGTATTAAAGTGATCTTACATAATGATTTAATCTAATTCACAACTTCACGGCCAGCTGTTTTCACCTGTTCTCATTAACGTAACATGAGATGATGAGTCTTCTTACTCCCCAAGGGAAACACAATAACAGCAGACTAGGTGGAGGCTTTGAGGATGAACGCAAGAAAATGTTACACTTGTAGATGTCAACAACATGTGATGTTTGATGCTTTCCAAGAGCTTCACTATGGAGAAATGTTGCCGTTTAGTTTTTGTGTGGTTTAGTTCCTGCTTTGCACACTTCCAAGTAAAAAGTTTAGCAATTTTCGGAATTTTTTTTTCTAAGAAATACCGAATCAATTTTGTCAAAGATTCACAGAAACAGTTTTCTGGTCTATTGAGGCTCCTGCTAGTGGAAAAAAAAAATGTTTTTCTGCCTCAACTATAACTGATTTCCTGCTGTTTCATCGTTGAACACTGATCCAAAAGAAAGAAAGAAAGAACCACTCTGTCTTTTATTGAACCCGATTCGACTGTTATCAGGCCATTAAATAGGCGTTATCAGTCGCTATAAGCACCATAGATGTGGGTCATTAGGGGCCTACTACACCTACCAGATTGTAAAAGTGAAAGGGAAACTTAAAAGTAACACGTTCTAACATGTTTTCAAAACTGAATGAAACGTCACTTTCTGAACACAAACAAAAAGGCTTCTTCAGGTTTAGGCAACAAAACTACAACTTCTTTATGTTTAGGCAAAAAAAACAGTTAAGTTTAGGTAAAAAGATTATGGTTTGGGTAAAATAACTATGAACACAAAGACAAATACACATTGTTGGTTTCACACGGGATGCAAACTCCGGTCTCTTGGGTGAAAACTCTGTGTTTTGTGTCCTATCCATCATCCCCGTCCTCCACCCCTTATGGAGTTTCACGATGTCTATACTACAGCACCTGACTTCAATTACTAAGGTCACTAGAGGTCGCTGTGTTCTTTTACACCTTCTTTTGGTGATCTACCATGTGAATAGATGATAAAACCTACTAGTGGGTATAGTAGGCCCCTATTGACTCACAACTATGGGGCTTACAGCGACTGATAATGCCTATTTAATAGCCTGACAACAATCTAATCGTCTGTTTATTCTGAGGGATAAATCCAACTGTTCTGTTTACTGTTATTGTGTACTATTAACAGAGTATAACTATTTCCTGCTGTCAAACTTCACTGTAATGTTCTTGTATTTTGATATCAAGCCACACAGTCTACATTTTGTTTACAACAAAAGGAATAAAAATACAAAAAAGCTACAAAGATGTATCTTGATGTATCCACGATTTTGCTGAAGGTGTAAAACTGTGTAAGCGGATGTATTGTATAAATAAAGAAGCAAAAAAGCAAAGAGATTTCTTCTGCATGTTTCTTGTTTACAGAATAGTTTATGCAGCCATCTTTATGTGTCTGTGTTTTTAAACTCCTGTCACAAGACTTTTTATTTACACCAGACACTGTTGGCCAAACTGCATTAGTGCGGTATGTAAGTGCGTCAAGTCACTTCCTGCCCAGAATGTCCCTTTTTTCCACGTGACTTATAAAAAGCACCAAAACACAATAGGTCGCCTTTGCTGGGACATGTGCCCCCTTCTCTCCTCCCCCCTCAGCTACACAGGTGCTTCCTGATTTGCTGACTGAGCCTCCAGATGCTGATACGGTTTCCTAATAAGGCCCACATTACTCATCTCACCTCAGCTGACCACTGAGTACAGCCCGTTGGAATTCCACTCGGGTACCAAAAATGACTCAAAGAAGGAGTTTCAGTGTTAAGCTACAAATCATAGTTTGCAGTGGATTTCTTGTAACAACAGCAGTCATTTCTGGTAATGTCCCCACACAGAATTACAAAGTAAATCATCACTGTGTTAACACAGTTTGTTTTAATGGGCAACAACATCCTGTTGCATCAAATTGCAATCGAGAAGTTATAATGAGGAAATATCTGTGGACTCTGGTAGTGAATATGTACTGTTGGCAGACAACAGAACCTTTGGCACTTTAGGGTTTATTTTAGTTTTATCTTTTATATCTATGGTATTTTGTGAATTTTGATGTTTTTTTTATATGACGGTTTTATGTTGTTCTGTCTGTCCTACATTATGAACTCACTGAGAACAGCTCAACGTTTTCTGTAATGGCAATAAAGTAGGGCTGCCAAAGTTAATGCAATAATAACTGTGTTATCGCAAATTTGTTTTAATGCCACTGATTTCTTTAACACATTAACACAACTTGCAATTTTTAGGTTGTAGCGGGCTCAGCTTTAAAGCTAGAGTGAAGATACTGGTATCATATGAAACTAGACAACCTAAGGAATCCATTGGCACCAACCATGTCATACTAGCTTGTCGCTAAGGAGGCTAAATAACTCTACACACATATGATGTATTTTGGAGAGGAAAAACTAACATAGCCATTTTCAAAGAGGTCCCTTGACCTCTGACCTCAAGATATGTGATAAAGTGTTGAGCTGCTCCATAGACAATGAATGGGGAGAGATGTTCTAGATGACACAGAGAGCAGCCAGGAGAATGATCTGAGTATATGGGAACATTTTCTGTTTCACAACTGAGAACACCATAATAGAATAAAGATCATTTGACTAAAAAAAAGAAAACAAACATTATGTGGGCCCTCAAAATCAGTCTCCCATTCATTATCTATGGAGCAGCTCCACACTTTATACCCAATGACATCACAAGTTTGAGTATTTGCATTTAGGATTTGGGAGAGAGTTGTTAATGTTTACTAATATCTTTTAGACAGTCTTAGACCATAGGAATAACATGTATGAATTTTGAAAATGGGCGTAGTTCCCCTTTAAAAGACTAAAGCTGATCTGTTGACTGAACATTTTTTACCGTTTAATGTAATATTATCTGAAAGACTTTCTGATTTCTGGCTTTGAGAGAGACAAGCTCATGTTCACAAATATTGATTGAACTTTCCTCGGCCATGGAAATAACATATTGGAATTCTTAATTTGGGTTGTGCTCCCCTTTAATACAGAGCTATGACAGAATATTACGGATAGGAAAAATAGAATTACAATATCGTGGTATTGTAAAAACATGAAATAAATGAAGCATATAACACAAGTATAAGTAATCATAGGGACTGGAATATTTACTTTATATATACTTTATATTTATTTAGGAATGCTGATGGCATGTAGTCATGCACCTGTTTTTGTTTTTGTTCATGAGCAGAGACAGCAACAACCAACGTCAGCGCTGTGAGTAACCACACACTCTAATCATATCACATCCAATGCACCAGTCAACCTGTGGCTGCCAAATTCAATGTGAAACAGAAATGTTTGGCATTTCTGAGCTCAAGTCATGATATGATGGCCAGGATGACACATGCTGAACATACACTCAGACACACACACACACACATACACACACACACACACACACACACACGGATGCCTCAAAGGCTTGACTCACCCCACGATTCCCGCCCACTGCTCACCGTCATGTCATGACTCTTCGAGGCAAGCCAAACTCTTAGGCAAGACGGGGAGAAAGAGAGAGAGAGTGAGTGTGTGTGTGTGTGTGTGTGTGTGTGTGTGTGTTCGGCAGATTAAACAGAAGGTAATTCACACATTAACTGACCCCTGTTATTGTTGGAAAAAAAAGTCACTTTGGGTGTCCGGGTGAAATTCCCATTGCATAAAAATAGCTGAGGCCTCAGGTGGTGCTAAATGTGGCTTGCCCTGTTTATGCCGCAGAGGTGAGACAAAGCGCCGTGGGGATTCACGTGACGCTCGAGGCGTTGTTATGCTGCTCTGTGACGTGTAAACTATAAAGAAAAACACACACCTGATTATTTCTTTTACCCATGTTGTCATTTTGTGTCCAGATGTTCCACAAAACAGACAGCATTTACGGTTGAGAAAACGCTGTAACTCCAGTGGCTGGGTTACATTGTGTACTGTACTGTGAATCACAGCGAGGCCTGGTTATTGTAGTTTTATAGAAGAGGCTGCGTCTCTTAAAATAACACAAGTACGCATGTAGATCTGTGAACGTTATCGTGACAGATGACGCTAACTACGGTATATGCTCTTCATCTGCTTCACACTCACACTTACACACATCTATATCTGGAAGGTGCTCAGTGTACTGTTCCCAGTCAGAGCTGCTCATAAAGCCAATGGATCACTGCATGAAGAACTCTGTGTTCTTCATCCCCGTTCTTTACCCAGAAATGAGGAAGTTATTCACAGCAGAGATCTAACAGAAATTTGGTGAAAAAGTAATACATCACCACGTAGAACAGTGCGGCCATTTCCTGTTCTGTCTTGTCAACAAGGCTATTTGGCTTTTTGCCTCTAAAATGCGTTGCAATGCTGATTCTTTGTTGGCAGCACTGAGCTCTAATCCCGTTGCGGGCAGGGTTATAGGAAGTGTCTCGAAATGCAAGTCGATGAGTATTTTTTGTTTCAAGACAATACAAGCAGTCCCGGCGGTTAAAAGATGAGGCTGATATTCTGTATTTTTTATTGTCAACAAATCGAATAAAAAGACTAAAACCAAAATTGATCCTACTAAGTAACAAATATTGTTTATTTATCCGAACTCTGATATATCTTAAACCCGGTATCACGTCAGAGCGTGTAATAGACCCCTCGTTGATGCGTGACTATTCAGCCTTGTTTCCTTAAAATTACGTTCCCATACAACTAAATGCATTCTCAATTACTTTCTTTTTAGACTTCACTGTTGTCCAAAAACTATTAAAGACACATCAGTGAGCCACATCGTTGCACTGGCTGACACTTTGATTCATTACCATGAACAAGGGTATTGTAGTTTATTTTAAATCAGTCCTATTCCTGATGCCATAAATATTCACTAGAGCAATGTGTATTAATCCGCAGCTGAAAATAGTCCCTGACAAATTTACCATTTACTCCTATTTGGGTAACATTTGCTGAAAACTACAGTGCCCAGCTTTTTTGGGAATTTAATTAGAATCCTTAGAAAATAAAACTATATATTTATGAATCGTTTTTTTAGGATTTAAACATTTCTGTAGGACCGAATGGGCTTGTGACCAAAGACAGGATGAAGTCAGTATTGAGATGGACTAACGCAACAACTAAATGGTTGTTTTTTGCATGGGATTTGTTTACAGTAAGAAAAGTATAGAATGACACCAGCCTTATCCTTTTAGATGAATGCAATAAAACCCCTTCAGATACTTTAGTGGTTATTTCGTGTAATGGGAAAGTAGAAAATCATACTCATGCCCATTGATGTTTGTGAGATTAACATTAATAGAAATGTCTTCGTCTCTTGCATCTGATTATTTATTTTATTTAAAACAAACTGGTCTTTGCTTGTGCATTTTTTGCACGGTAGACATTATGGCGCTACAGATGTAGACTTTTTTTGTGCTACTTTAGTTCACATGACCTGTTTCTTCGTCAGCGGGACGTGTAACATCTGGGCAGAAAAGCAACTTGAAAACAGCTTCTGTAATTAATCAAGTTGAGAGTTTGAACAAGCTCACAGCGTTTACATCCAGTCACACTTCTGACTGCTCTGTCTGCTCTGCATTATTCTACCACATCCTCAGCATTATATATAACAATGCATTTGCAAAAGCTGTGCCTTCCTCTTTGCTCTCTAATTTTAGTGTTTATAAATATCCATATATGTCACTATATTGTTATTTGTCTTCACTTCCGCTGAGTACAGTGGATCACAAAACGAGGAAGGAAGCCAGAAGATAAATAAACGCAGGGGCAGCACTGAAAGCTGGTGTTTGCCTCTCTGAGGGTGTTAATGTTACTTTGAGGAGGCAATAAATATCACTATAAGCCTTTGGTGATGAGTCAGCCAATGGATCATCAACTTCAGAGCCCTGCAGAATAAATCCTGACATGCACTTAGTATGATTGTGTACGTCAAGCTTTTCTGCATAAAGAACAAAATAATCCGGGATGTATGAATGCAGACTGAAGCTTGTAATACTATGGTCACCGTGAAGGACTCGTTCCAGTCACAGAGGCTGTGAACCTGTCTCAGTTCACCTTTGTTCGTGCATTAAATTATGAGATACGCAGTTGTTGATACTAACATGGGATACAGGAAACAATGCAAAAAAAGAAAAAGTTGGACATTTGCAAAAGTCCCCGGACTTTCACTAAGCCTTGGGAAGACGCTTTGTATAGTGTTTGGGGGCATAATTTCCTTCTTCCATTGTCACTTAAGAAAAAAAATCTAACTGATTTACAATCAAAAGAGCCTTCGGCTTCTACTGAGCATTTCCCGATGCCTGGCAAACCGGCCTTTGTTGTTCAAGGAAGTACGCTCTCTCGCAAGCTCAAAAACATTCCTGTGGACAATTGAATGTTTGTATCTGCAGCTGTGTGTGTGTTTCAAAGGCGAAAGTGTGCAAGCAGTGACGTGATTTTAGCTGTCAGTCGAAGAAATATCTCAACTATTAAAACAACGTCATACATGTTGTCAGGCTATTAAATAGGTGTTATCAGTCAAGCACCATAGATGTGGGCCAATAGGGGCCTACTAAACCCAATAGTAGGTTTTATCATCTATTCACATGGTAGTTCACCGAAAGAAGGTATAAAAGAACACAGCGACCTCTAGTGACTGTAGTAATTATGACAGGAGCAGTAGCACAGGCCGGGGTTCGCATACAGTTTGAAACAAACAACATGTAGTTGTCTTCATGTTCACAAGCCTTAAGTTTCGCTTTTAAACTTAGATATTTTAAGCCAAAACATGATGTTGTCCCCTAATCTTAGCTAAGTTGTTTTGTTGCCTAAACCTAAAGAAGTTGTAGTTGTGTTGTTTTGTAGTTCATGAATTTTTACATGTTAGTACATGTTGTTTTTATGTTTCGCTTTCACTTTTACAATGTAGTAGGCGTAGTAGACCACTAATGACCCACATTTATGGTGCTTATAGCGACTGATAACGACTATTTAATAGACTGATAACAGTCGAAACTGGTAGTCAGCTGTACAATCTAAATTTTAAATGATTCATCTGAAATTACAAAGCATGTTGTGGCTTTCACAATGAAACACTTGACTCAGCAAGTATACAGTACAATCAAAGTCATATCAGCGTCACAAGTTCCCGACAGTTTACAGTAAACAAGACTGATGTGTTTGTATTTTACACATTAATGTGGCTCACCACCTGAACAGTCCAATACAGGATGAATCTTAATACCGAGGGGGATAGAATAATTATATAAAGCAGGTAAGAATACAGAGTATACAGTATATAACAGTACAAATACAACACTTTGAATGTAAAACAAATAATATGCAACATCTTAAAAACAGGAAATGTGTCTGCAGACATGAATGTGGATTTTATTCCTCTGGTAAAATACAAGTTTGTGGCTGCAAACCAGCTGTGTACAACAGGGTTCAGCTTCACAATCTATACACAATAGATTTTCAAGTCAATAGGACCGTGGCTCATCATGGAAACAAGTAGTATGTGACCTCCATGAGAAGCCATTTCACAAACACTCCCCCGAGCAGATGCACTGAGATAAGAGATCTTTATTTTTTTTATTAAAAATAGGAACTTAAGAGTCACTCTTTCACCCAGCCCACTGTCTGTCTGTCTGTCCCCCACTTGCCCTCTGACTCTTTCTCTGTTTTTCTCTCAACATCTTCTCTCACCATGTTGTCCAGCCTGTTTCCCCCTCTCTCCCATCCTCCCCTCTCATCACCTGTGTGGGAGGCACAAAGCCGAATCCACTCAGCTGGAATTAAACTCGCTGGGACCTTACAGATTGCACAGCTACGCTTTAATCACACACAGCACACACACACACACACACACACAGACACACCTGCACATAAACGCATCAGACACTGACACAGACGCTCTCCCACTCAGCGAATGGAAAGACAGAGGCAGGGATGGAAAGATGTAATAGATAGGAGCGCTGGGAGGGGGTGGCGACTGGGGAGTGCCCACGTCATAGGAAGTAGGTATAGACATTGCTGTCACACACAGTGTATAGAGTATAAATACACACTCAATGTTATCATTGGAGCAGGTGCCAGAGTGTAGGAAGAATAGAGTATAAACACAGCATCAAACAAGAAAATGACATTAAACATTAAAGCTGTTTTTCAGCAACGTGTTTTAGGGTGGATTTTTCCTTAAAGGTTTATTGATAACATTTTTATGTAGACAAATATTTTTGTAAAAATAAAACATCCACAGAGCTTTTAGAAAGGTGCAGAATAAAAGATTGTGATTGTGAATTAATCATTTAAAAAATTTTGGCGGGTCCAAAATGAATGTTTTGTTTATCTCTGTGGAAGATATCTGATGTTCGGTTCCCACTTCTAACAAGGCTTGTGAGTAAAATGACGTTGGTATCACGTGGTATCTCTGGGTCGCCAGTTAGTGTGGAAAAAATAGATAAATGGCTGAGATTGACGGTAAGTGCCTGGCAACGATTTGATGTGAAGTAAATGGATGGAACGGGGTATGTTATCAATAGCATCTTCAAGGTGAACGTTTCTAGAAGCTTAAGGAGAGTTTGTGTGGCCATTTTTTTATTTGGCTATATAGACCTACATACGAACACAAGTGAAAGTGACACCATGACAACTAGGGGTGTGAGAAAATATTGAAAATATCGAATATCGCATTATTAAGTTTTGTAATACTGTATTGATTCTCAAAAACGCTGTATTGATTTTTTATTAATAGTTCTCATGCAAAGATGAACTCAGTCAACACTTTATTTAATTTGCAAACATATGTGCCCTCTCAAAGTAGTAGTAGTATGATGAGGGATGTTACAGGGACTGTGATAAATGCAAATACCGATTACACTGTTCTGATTGTGTAAAAAAAGTCCTTTCTTTTCTTTGTTCTTTATACTATGACAGTTTTTCTAAAATCAGATTTTTTAAAAATCGCAATATATCACCTTGCTTACAGTATCGCAATACATCGCAATATATTAAATCATAATCCTTGCATCATGATACGTATCGCATCGCCAGATTCTTGCCAATACACAGCCCTGACGACAACAGTTACAATCTGAAAGAAAACGCTCCCTACTAGACTTCCTGTCATTGAAAAGGTTAATACAGTCTGTGAGTTGAATAACATCATGCAACCTACTGCCTTTGAGGCCTAAATATCATATAATAAACCATTCACACAGTGTTTTTGTGAATAGAAAGAACAACCCACATTTCACTGATCAGACTCCATATTGCATAAAACACTATGACAGATTATCAGTGGGTGGGGAGCACTGTGTAATTTCATCGTCACGGTGATGCCCCTGCACACAAACACATATACTGTATATTTATCATGCAGGCCATTGTTCTGGTGTTTGTAATCATGATGGTTATGTTTAAGCTGATGTGACACTGGAGCTGGTGGTGGTTTAGCAGGCACGCTGACAGTCAGCTGGTCTTTCTATACTATTCTGTAACAATCACTCAGAGGAGCTGAGGGAGGGGCTGAGCCGATGACTCATACTGTCTGTCTTCATCTAACGTCCCACAGTCGGTG
The DNA here is from genome assembly GCA_916701655.1 of Sebastiscus albofasciatus. Lineage (NCBI taxonomy): Eukaryota > Metazoa > Chordata > Actinopteri > Perciformes > Sebastidae > Sebastiscus > Sebastiscus albofasciatus. Next base: position 22,981 of record CAKAOI010049430.1, read on the forward strand.
ACAGAGGGAGGGAAGCATGTGGGAGGTCTGACTCTCAATTTCTTGTTTTTTTTCTTCCTCATATTGAGTGCCATCTCAACCAACTGACTCAGGGGAGAGTTTGGTTGTTTGCGAGGATGCATCCCTAATTGCTGGCATCATATACCATCCCCCCCTCTCATCCCTTCCTTCCTTCACGTAGAGCTAACAAACACAAGGACGGACACATTTTATCTGGATAACACACTGCCTTGATTACGAGAAACTGCTGCTTCTTGATGAGGCTGGTTTGTGGTTGAGGTGTAGGGACGGACAGAGGGGGAAAGACACATAACGATAATAAATGACATCCTAGCTGTGATCGAGTGGCCGCATCCAGACTGTCAGTTCTGGATTGGTCAGATGACAAATTGAGAAACGTGACATGTTATGATTTCACTGACAAATCAAGTAAAGGGGGTTGACATTGTGATCTGTGTTCCTCTGTCCATTTCATTTTGGGTCCATGTGGCCATTAGTATCCACCCATTACACCAAATTTTGCATGTAGTACAGATGCTTTACTGGAAATAAATTACACTGACCATGGACATTAAAGTAAATAATAAAGCATAGAAGGTATACAAAATCGTGTGAAAAACTAATTGCAGGCACTGCTACAAAGATGATTCATTTCAGTTTGATTGCCAATTAGCAGCATTTAACAGAACTTCGATATAAGATACTAAAAAAAAAAAACAAAAAAAAAAACAGCTACAAAAATATTGTACAAGAGTATATGAAGGGAAATAGTCTGGAAAACCAAGACAGCATATGCCAAACACACTACAAACTGTGGAGAAAGCTGTGTTAATGGGCAACGGATGTGCATGGGGTTAAAAGCTTTCCCGCTGTAGATGCCTTGTGTAGGCTTTGATTTATAATTCAGCGTCAAATTTCACCTACAACGGATGTATCGTACATGATAAGGCATCATGCTATAATTACATTTCCCACTCCCCCAGCTGTGTTAAAATTCTTTCATTTATGTTGTGATATAGAGCAATACTCGATACGCACATATTTCTTCTTCCTCTCTTTCTGTATTTAATTGCTGAATATTACTCTGCTGCTGTTCATTCGTCATATTTATGTTGTTTCATTCACTGGGATACGGAACGGGGATCATGGTAACGTAGCAGAAGCTTTGCAGCAGAGATGTGTGTTACTGAAAGCTTCCTTAATGTCCCCATCAACCATTGCCATCAGTAATTTGTTGGAGAAAACACGAGCAGCCCAGGCTGACTGATCACAGTTCTTACGGCCTCCATGTTGTATCTCCATAGCAGTGTAGCACCCCGCCCACCCAACACCAGCTACTCTGTAGCCTACGCCATAGGCATACAGTGGCTACGGCTCAGGCTCCGAAGTTACGGTGTGATGCCTTCATACAAAATTATAAATCAAGCTTTACATGTAAGAGGAAAGGTGGCAACATGACTGATGTGAAGTACACAGTATAGTGTACATGTTGTTACCAAATATTGGTAATGGCCATACAATCTTACACTGTAAAATAACAAACATTTTCCGGCAGCAGGGGTGTCAGAAAATGTCTGTTAAAAAACGGAAAAATGCTGTCCGTTAATTAACATAAATAAACTGTAAAAAAAACACAGTAAAAAAAACACAGTAATTATCTTTATATAATTAGCCTTTATTACTGTAATTTTACAAGAAATATTTTACTTTTAACATATATTTATTGTTAGAATAGTCATACACTGTAAATCTAAGACCATTAACATATAAATCACAAATGAAACATTTAATTTTATGTTGCAAAAGCCCAAATTTACATTAACTCAGAAGTTTTGCAAAAAAATCTGTATTATTACAAGAAATATTTTTAGAATTCCATGAAATCCTTTTCTTCTAACATAAATTAATTGTTAAAATAGAGTCATAAACATCTAAAACACAGAATAATTATCTTTAAAAATGATCAAGAAAAGCAAGAAGAAGCAAGAAATACAGATAATTCCGACTGTGATTACAAAAAATATTGTAAATCTAAGACCATTTACATATAAATCACAAATGAAACATGTAATTTTTACATTTTTTTTCTGTCATTTTGAAATACAGACAAAAAATTTAGAATTTTTTGAAAAAAACAGTGTATACAGTATGATCTCTGTTACCTACAGTGAGGAAAATGTATCATTCACGGTGGACAAACTTGTTATGGCCACTTTCATTGAACAGTGTTTACAAGACTGCTAATGGGGAAATAAGGTCATTCACATGTGTGTCTTAATTTCTTGTTTACATTTCACAAAGGGACACATTGACCTTTGCTGCTAATAACCCTGAAACCACACCCAGCATGGCGTAATGTGAAATGATACACGCTTCAATAATGCTAATGGATGACTGAGTCACAGGTGAAGGAGCGGGGCTATGTGGGCAGTGGACAAACCAAACCACATCTGGGCCCATCTGTTGCAACCCTGATACTTTATATTTTGTAAGCCAAAACTGCGTGCTCCGACAGATACTGCAAGTGTTGACCTGATATAGTGAAACTGTGGTGAGAAGTTTGGACTTGCTTATCTCAATGACACACAGTGAAAACATCAAAGTGTTGTGAAGGAGTGTCTTGAAATGTCAGTGGGAGGTACATTTTATTTTTTGTTCCAGGATGTTCAAAAAAGTGAGTTTTGAAATCTTGATGTTGAGTCACGTGTATTGACCAACATGCCTATAATCTCAGCAAATATATTAATTATATGTGATGGTTATTTTGCACCACCAGGAAGTACATTTTCTGTTTTTGAAGCTTCATGATATAAACACATTATCAGAGGCAATACACAATATGGGCAGTACTTTTTAAAGTGTACACAAATAATGACAGTTTGCTTTATTGGCAGTTAGTATACAAGCAGAGTCATGTTCAAATTATGTTATTGGCATCAACTGCTTCATTTATGCTTCACAATCACTGGCTCATTCATCAGCTGCTTGCATGTAGGTGTACGACGCGGCTATAACCGAACACTTCTTGCTATTAGTTTGCTGATGCGCTCCTGGCAACACTGTTTGCTGCCAGAGCTCCCTCCACCACCCCAAACTCCACCTTAAACCTGCAGTAGGCAGTATATTTTTGGCATCATTGGGCAAAAATTCCATAATAACCTTTCAGCATATTGTAATTCAAGTACTCTGAGAGAAAACTAGACTTCTTCACCTCCTCATGGCTCTGTTTTCAGGCTTTAAAAGATCTAGCCCGTGACGGGAGACTTTGGCCAATCGCAGGTCATTTCAGAGAGAGAGAATGTTTCTATTGGCTCTTCATTCAACGGATCAAACGGTCAAACTAGGCAGCGCTGATCAAATTTTGCAAACCTTTTCATTTTGCAGCTAAACAGTACACTACACGATGTTTCTGAAAACATTTTACATGAGAAATAGACATTACAGTCACAGAATATTGATTCATATTTGACTTTTAAATCCCTGTCGTGGAATAATGTGGCTTCCAAACTCCGTTAATGAGAAGATTATTGCCAAATTTAATGGGAGGCTATTAAAACAACCAATAAGAGATGAAACAGAGCAGAAACATAGAAAGTGTGAATGTCAGGAAGAACGACCTTTTCATTCTCCCAAAAGTTCATGACAGTTATTGAAATGGTGATCAAAACGCCCTGGGTGAGTCAGCCTGGTGAAAAATAAATGTGATTCCTGAGCCACTGAGACAGAAATGATGAGCAACAAAAGGATAGATAGGACACAGAAACATATACAAAGCAGTAGAGAATCAGGCCGAATCCTCTTCAGGGAATACCACGGCACAGCCATTTCCGTTTCTATAGAAGGACAGCGGGCCAACGGCTCCCTTTGGTATCGAAGCAGACAGAAGGGACCAGCAGCACAAAGAGTTCAGACGTCAAAGGAAAAGTCCATCTTGATGCACCTCTCAATTCTTTGCCCAGATTCTTGGTTTAAGGTGAAGCTTTGTTGTCGGCCCTGCAGAATTAAAACGCAAGGGCCTTGACTCGGACTGACTTAAAGGACCAGTGTGTAACAATTAAGGAGCGCTATTGGCAGAAATGGAATATAATATTAATAAGTATCTTTTCTTTAGTGTTTAATTACACGAAAATAAGAACTGTTGTGTTTTCGTTACCTTAGAACGAGCCGTTTATATAGGGAGCATGCATATATATACACATACATATATAAAAAATTGACAGCCCCATTAAGATATGTGAACTTATTTCTTCACTTTAACTCTATTGAACTCAAGTTTATAAGTTTTCAAAAAAGTGAAACGGAGAGTGGGGTGGAGAGGGTGATGCCAAGGAAATACAGAGACTTTGCCGCCATTTTTGAGTAAGACAGAAAGACGAGTAAGACAGAATAAGACAGAGCAAGAAAGTAACAGGACTATTACTATACAATGGTAATAATTAATTGATTAAATAATTAATAATAGAGGTGTGGTGCTAACCGGTTATCCACAGAGAATAAGGCCAATGAAAGCAAAAATAGTGACACTGAAAACAATAGGGGTCTACTTCCAGCGGCGGAGGGTTGCACCTGACTACGGACTAGAAGTTGTGGCGTAGTTGGACTGAATGCAAATGCAAGCTGGAGTAGTACGCGGAGATACAGAGCGGAGCGCTATGTCAAGTTACGTCCGTGGAAGTTTCCCGCTGAGTAACACAAAGACAAAGAGGAGGTGAGTAGGCCTAATGATGTAAAAGATTTACAAGCGTTTTGAAGCCTCACATGACCAGGGTGAATTCAATTGATTTTTGAATGGTTAACTGTAACTACATGTCTCTCCACCCACCCAGTCTGAACAAGTCCAGGCATGTTTATGCAGAAATTTTGATTCCCATTTAGGGAAAGATATGAGATCAGTGACAGAAGTAGAAAAAGATGAGGAAAGTTGATGCAAAGTAGACACACCGAAAAAATAAACTTACCACACTTTATAACGAAATAACTCCCAGAACATGCCAAAGATGACAATGACTAATGATGACAGAGCATCCAAACACGTTTTCCCTTTAATTATTACAGGGAACATTGCTTCCTTTTCTAAGTAACAACCAATTGTTCTGGTTCACCTCCTCTTTCCACATCCCATCTCCGTCTGACACACATTATAACGACATCACATGAAGGTCTAAATGAGAAATGCACTTAAGTGTCTCATTCTGAGTAAATATTGTCAGCTGGATCAGAGAAGAGCATCTAAGCATCAACAGTAGTGACTGGTCAGCTGGGAAATTGTTGCTTAGGATAATTTGTTTTTCCACTCTACCAGCCACTCAGGCCGCTAGCAAATCATCATAATCTTGTGTTTGTTTTCATGATGTAAAAATCTATTTGCCTGGTAAAAAGGTAAAAGAAAAGATCAGAAGCTAATTTCCTGTCTCCTGAAAGTCAAGCCACTGACTAATGGTCATTTAATTTACCGCTGCTGCTGCTGCGGGAGCGCTTTGCTCCGATTCCTTCCTCGATATATAAGTGGAGGCAGATATACACTAAACCAGGTTATCTCTGTTCCTTGTTTGTCTGAGTTCTAAATGTAAAGCTATATAGGAGTCTTGATAGGAAAGGCTCCGTGGTGTCTGTTCATTAAGGAAGCGATCAATGCTGGAAATGAGCCCTTCTACCTGAATTCAATCAGTGACGGAGCTAAAGCCTGTTATCAAGAAGTACCTCTGACTGGCACTGATGAAAGGGGACAGGGCAGGCAGACGTCTCCCAGCAGAGAGGAGCCGGGCGGGGCTGGATACCAGGCATTTCCCCCTCCGACTGGAATTCCTGGAGGATCTGGGAGCAGAAAGCAAAGAGCTGTTTAACGGTATCCCACGATTCTGTGTGGTTAGGTTTAAGGGTTTTCTGAACATGAGACCAGTGGTGCAGAAAATCACCCAAAGTCAAATCTGATACCAAAATAATATCTAAGATAGATATTTGCAGAAATATTTACTCAAATCTGTAATGTGGTGATAACCCAAATTCAGTAATGTATTCTAGTTGCTTTTTCCATCTGAGGTACAGAGGAGAAAGCAAAGAGCAGGACAGCTCTGCAACATTTCACTTTGCTATACAAATAGAAACTTTATTTCGCACTAGTCAATGAACACCTGTCACAGTTTGAACAGCCGTCTAGTCTCTCACACACACGAGTTCTGACAAGTATTTTCTGACCCACAAATACTAATCGGTTATCATTAAATTTGCTAAATAAAAAATACACATAATTACTTTTTTTATATTTAGATTACATAGTGCTACTACAGTATAGCCATGGTTACATGTAATTCACAGATATTCAGATATTCAGTTGGTATTCGTATGAAGAAGTGATAAAACAAAATAAGACAGCCACGTTAACATTTTATTTGCTAGCTGCTGATATAAATCCTTGTGGTGATCTGGTAAACTCGCTAACTTCCCAGTGATCATGCTTCAGCCCTCGATGGTTGCTGGTCCTGGGGCAGATGAGCTGAGAACTGGGTCTGACTGAGAACTACAAAGCAGGACCACAATAATACAAGATGACCATATCTCCTATAAAGTATGTTCATATATATATGACATAAAATATGTCAAGAAAAATAAGGATTACATTTAATCACCTGGATTATGTCCATATTAGATGGTTAAGACACAGTTAGGGTTAGATGGGTAAAACCATTCAATGAAGGTCATGACAAAAGGATGCAGGCAAATGTGAATCTGTCCACAGCACTGTTCAAATGACTAAAAAAACACAAGTATATTTAGGTTTACCCAATGACCAATTGTGATCACCTGACTCTGCAAAACCCCGGATTTGTCACGGTTTGGAGAGCAGGCAGCAGAGGAAGGAGCCAAACGCAGATAAAAGATGAGGAGGCAGCAGGAACAAAGCAATGATTTATTTGAAATAGCTTACAGGCTCGAGTCAGGCAGCAACATCCGTGTCTGAAAAGTGAAGCCAATGTGGAAGTGTCTTAAACTTGCATTCTTTCTAATAGCCAGCAGGGGGCGACTCTTCTGGTTGCAAAAAGAAGTCTGATTGTATAGAAGTCTATGAGAAAATGAGCCTACTTCTCACTTGATTTATTACCTCAGTAAACATTGTAAACATGAGTTTATGGTCTCAATCACTGGTTTCTAGTCTTCAATGCAGCATGATGTTCATTTAGTAAATTATGGTCCCATTTAGAGTCAAATAGACCATAAAGCAAAGGATGCTTTAGGGCGTGGCTACCTTGTGATTGACAGGCCTGGGAGTTGTCTGTGTTTTCATCTTACAACTTTAACCCTTTCACAGCGTGTTTTCCGTTCATGAAAGTTAAAATGTCATATTCAGCGTTCGGTTGTACTTAGCTCCACCCTCTTGTGTCACTTCTGGTTCCAACAAACCAAAGTGCGACGGCCAAAATGCCAAACTCAATGCTTCAAAACTGTAATCCACAAACCAGTGGATGACGTGAAGAACAGAAAACAGAAATGAAGACAAACCAACAAAGAACAAAGTAACTGGGCTGGTATATAGTGACTGACTAATGGTGAAGTGGTAATAGGTGAACAGGAGGTCTGGTAACCAAAAAATGTATATTTCGAAGAAGTGAAAGTCAATTGTTCGTTCCATTTCAACATCAGAGCCCAGCAGCAGAACTACGCTTCCACCATTTTGGACTGAAAGCGACTACCTGACGCCAGTAAAACGTCTGCCTAAAAAGTGCCGTACAATAGTAAAACAAAAACTATTTCTCTTCTGTTGTCATATTCTACCAAGATGGACTGTGTTGAATAATAAAATATTATAAATATAACAAGCGTTTTCAGTACTAAATGGTGGCAGCGGCTTTGTAAAAAACCCCACCAGTTTCATCTCTTTGCTTCTATACTCTTTGTGGTGACTGCCGGGTTAACGAGGGATAGGTGAAACTAATGAGGGCCGGGCAGACAATCAAAACTGGTGGGAAAACACAAGGCAGGAAGTGAAGTGATCGAAAACGAGAGGAGGTGAGTAACAAACAGGAAACACTAAAACATGAATGATTGACTGAAACACAGGAAATACAGCAGGGCAGATTATCAGGTTCAAAGAGAGCATTTTATTTTATGTTGGATGTCACTATTTGTTTTAATTCTTGCTTTCTACAATATCTGCACATGTCAACTGTGGTACGGTTAAGGTGGGGGAAAGATTGCACACAAACTCACCATGGTAAATTAAAGTATGGTTAGGGTTAGGCAACAAAAACACTAAATTAAAGTTCGGGAAAGGTCGTCGTCACGGTTAAAGAATCCAAAATTGACGGTTGGTAGGAAATGGAAATAGTGGTTTCTCCTGTCAAAAGCCTCACATTTTGTATGCCAAACCTAGGCCTGTCATAATTACATTATCGACTTATCACAGCGCCTAAGCCGAATGAACAGAAAAAAAACATGCTCAGACACGTTTTTCTGTCGTTTCTGGTCGCGCAGCTTCTGTCCCCACGTCTGTACTTGCATTCTTATGCTATTATACTGTATAATCATTATATCAGTGGCATAAAATGACAATAATATGGTTAATGGTTAATAATATGGTTTATTGCAATTATTTCTGGAACAATATATTGTCAAAAAAAAGTAGTTATTGTGACAGGCCTCACCAAACCACCCACTCTCACCTCCTTTCTAGGTTTTATGGAGCTATAAAGATTGGTTCCTTCCATCTTTCCTCCAGAGGACAGACATCATTTGCATGGCCACAAGAGATCCTTGTCAGGTCAACCGGCCCAGTATCCCTAGGAATTATCTTGATATTGGACAAATCAGCACCTCGTGATCTATGTTGACTGCCAAATGAATTTTTGTGCCTAAACAATCAAACCAACTTTGAGCATCATGGTGACAATAAGAAACACGTGGTTAAGGTTGATGGACGATGGTAGTCATGCTTTAAAAAAAACAACGCTGAGCGTTGGGAAGAAACGGTCTGATATTTCGTTGATCCTACCAACCAACCAGCCTTCGCCCCACACTGACTTTTGTCTCTCTGCAACAGCGTCACCTAACTTCCTACTTTGCTCCCGTTATATTTTTATATAGTTTCTATTTTAGAGGGCTTTGTCAGTCCGTCTCAGATTTCCAAACCTTTACATTTCACTTGAATACATGCACTCCACGCTCCTTCCTGTCTTGGCACTGAATGTTGCTGCTGAATATAAACCGCTAATGCAGAATATTTGCAGATAAATTAATTTCGTAGGAGACAAGGTTGAACCATAACAAATCCCCCCCCCACACACACACCTAGAGACACTAATGTGACTTTCAGGTTGACTAATACGTCGGGGAGGTGATTAGAAGAAAGAGCCTCCACACACACACAAGCTTCAGTAGCACGGATAAAAGACCTTTATGAACACGATGAATGAGTCAGAGGAGTGACCACCCCCACCCCACCAACACTCTCGCTCAGTGACAGCTGATGCTTTAAAAGCTTATTTTATCCCATTTGATGGCAATTATCTTGCCTCTTGACTCATCCTCCCAACTTGCACTTTGTGCCACCCATCGCTCCCGCTGCAAACCTGATAAATGTCAACTCAAATAGAATTCAATCTTCTCGCTCCCCCCTCTCATCTTCCAAAGTCAACTTCACCTGCTGTGCGCTTGTTTCAGCTTGCCAACTCCACCTGACGTCAAAACGCTCAAGTTAATTGTCTCTCTCTCTCTCTCAGCTGTGATTGCAACCCTGTCCTTCCCTCTCTACACACACAAACACACACACACACACACACACACACACACACACACACACACACACACACACACACACATACACAGCTTTCCTATAGCCAGCGGCCATTTTGTTTGGCTGTGGGGATCGGGCATCACCCGATGAGTCACCGCCGAGCCTGCAGGCCGCCTCCATTCGCACTCTTATTAGCTACTGCCGTCGTCAACGTGGTAATGATGCTGCTGACCTCAGTGGCGATGATTGTTGGAGGTCACGTTGAGACTCCACTGAGCTGATTGCTGTGTTTTTAGTGTGATTTCTCTGCTGTCTAGGAGGCAACGTGGTGACACTCTGACAGCGTGAAAACACATGAGATAAAGTGGTTGATGTGATGCTCTGTTGGTACAGTCTGTTCCAAACATCTGGAGCCCGGTTACACTCATGAACTAAAATTAAACCTGAAATGAGAACTTTACTGTGACTCAAAATGTCTTCCCTACATGGACTTCCTCAGGCAAACAGCAAATGTAAATATGCGTTCATTGGTTGTGGTTCTTTGAACAATTTGCTTGGCCCTGCAACGTGTGAAAGGCTAAAGGAGTATTTGGGTTTTCTTGTAGTGACCCTATTCATGTTCTCGTTTTGATTGGTCATGCTTGACAGAAGAAGCTTCTAAGAATGTTGCGAAGTGTCATTTCACTAAATATAGGGGCGGCTGTTGCTCAGAGGCAAGAGCAGGTCGTCCACCAATCGGGAGGTCGGTGGTTCGATCCCCGGCTGCCCCGGTCACATGTCGATGCGTCCTTCAGCAAGACACTTAACCCCAAATTGCTCTCGAAGGCATGTAAATGAGTATTAAGATTAGATCCTGATGGGCAAAGTTGGCACCTTGCATGGCTCTGCCATCAGTGTATGAATGTGCGTGTGAATGGGTGAATGCTGACATGTAGTGTAAAGTGCTTTAAGTGGTCGGAAGACTAGGAAAGCGCTATATAAATGCAAGTCCATTTAAATATTCACATCCAGTTCTCTTCACCTCGCGCCGGCTTCACTACGGCGATCATGAACCAAGCTTTAGTGCGTCTTTTCGCTCTTTAAACTACGTCACAACACTTACTGTTGCCGCAGATGGGTTTACATTGTAGCTAAAGAGTTCCTTGTGCGCCGGTATCGCAAACCAAAGGCCGTGACAAAGTGTCAGTATTTGATGCCCTGGGAATGACAACGGGCTGGATGAGTAAACTGATCTTCATGAGTAAAATCAGTAAGGTTTCCCTTTAAGTTAGTTCAAATTTAAATGGAATTTTATGATTTATTGTTCAGATTACAGAATATATCATTGAGGCACATACAGCCTGTTGATTTTATATTTCTAGATCTTAAAAATGTCAACATTAAAAGGTCTTATTGATAATATTTTTATGTAGACGAATATTTTAAAAACATCCATAGAGCTTTTAAAGGTGCTGGTGCTTTTTATTGTGGTAATGGAATGCACCATGACAGAAAAATATATATATATTTCAGTTTCTGTGTTTGAACTGTGCTGTGGTTTACTGTACTTCCCTTCTAAATAAAGGTGTTAGTTTCATTTTCGAAGGTGAATTCCCCCGAAGAGAAAACAGATGCTACATCTATTGTCATCTTTTAAAGATGACCTATTATGCTTTTGTGCTTTTCCCCTTTCCTTTAATGTGTTATCTTTCTTTCGTAACGTGGTGATGTCACCAAGTAACATATTTTGCCTTGCAATACTTGGACTTAAAAGTATAAGGAAAATAATTTAGACCCCTTTCAGAATTTTGTTTCTGAATAAACATGATTCACTTTCCAGGAAGAATATTCTGTTTTAGTTTGAAGAAAAAAATACTTTATGGAAAATTGTTGTGTGTCCTTTTACATGTTGAGATAAATTATGGTTCTTTCTGATAACAATGAAAACAATACGTACCATTAAGACAGTAAAGAGCAACTGCATGTGTGCCACCGCTGCACTGCATAAGCAACAGGACTGACGAGTTCAGGACTCACCACGTGTAAAACAAAAGTGTGGATTCAGCACTAACAGCTCTGATTAGGAAGGTCGTGCAAACATGTCGAGGGGAACAGTTTCCTGTTGGCCAGCGTACTTCCTGTCCCCACTCTGACAAGTGACACAGAACCAGCCATGTACTTCCTCTACAACAGGAAATGGTCCTGCTCTTATCAGGAGGACTGAGGCTGGGTGGTGAACCTTGCAGATACGCAGCCAGATGCACGGGTGATTGAAGTATTATAGTAACCGTTATTTATCCAGAGATTTGCTGCTTTAACTTCATATTGAGAAATATTCTTACTTTGAAGTAAGTATATAACAACCTTGTGTTTTCAGCCTGATCAGCTTCACTGTAGTATTTGGAGGCTGAATGTCTGGCTCAGTGGCAAATGTTGATGTTGAATGCTCCATAGTCATCCTTCCCATTTATTTTCCAAGCCTTTCTTGGAAGAACAACCATGACCGTCCAGTTTCTTACTTTCTAGCCTCTCCAACATTTCAGTTATGCTGCTCATCAAGGCTACAATCCAAACTGTTTTTATTTTTCAAGGCTTCGAATTTCAGGTCAAATAATCAGATGCACTTTGTACAACGTTGAACACTCACAGCTGTCTAAAGGGGAAATCCCTAAAGTCACAGGGGATCAAATAAGTGGTTTTCTCTGGAAATAAAAGGCAAAGTGTAAGAGATACAGAAGATGCAGTAGTTTTGTTTGAGTGGGTGTGGTCAGCGGTGACTGAACTGCAATCAGTAGATGAATCTCACCACCACAGGATGTGTTTGAGTCATCCTGTCAAGCTCTCAGGGACTGTCAGCATGAATGGTGTTTCTTAAAGATCAATGCTTCGTTCATAACAAGACTGAAACTGTGGCAACAAAACTCCGTCCGTTCAATGAGTTCACATACATCTGTGTGTGAGTTTGGGGTGTGATTAGAAAAATAACAGAGAAAGCCTTTGAACAACACTGTATGTATGTCAGCCTTATGAGCCCAGTCTGTGTTTGTAGGAATTAACACCCACATTTAGCTCTCTTTCGGTGAAAGACAAACATGTCATTGTTGATCTATGACCAGAAAGGAGTTTCCTGAGGCAGATCCTGTTTCTTTGGAAGAAGTGTCACTTCCTATTGTACACTTGCTTAGTCAAAGTAGTCTGTTGAAATCATTTTAATATGCACATTGTAACAGCATGGAGCAGAAAGTCACAGGAGTGGTCACATGAGTCTGGGTGGGAGTTTCTGAATGAATGGTGCAGCTTTCAACAAACATTGAGCCGTGTCATGAAATGTTCTGTTTCAATTTACGGCAAATAAATACTCTTTCATAATGCACATGCAGCTCAGTTAGTGTTAGATTCATACCCAGGCCACAATGTGTCTGACTAACCTGTGCAACCATGGCAATGCGCTAAAACAGCACGGCTTTAACCTTTAACCCTTATTGGTAACACTACAATAAGGGATGCAAACTTCTGAGTATAGTTATCAGGGAACAAATGAGGATCAAATGAGAAACTAATTGCTTGTGAACCCATTAACTAATGGCTCACTGGCGGTTAGTTTCTCATTCGTTTCTCATTTGTGGTAACCACTCAAAAATGTTGTGTCCTAAAGTGTTACCCACAGAAGTTGTAAGGAAGCGGTCGGGGCAGATGGTGGGCGTACAAAGCACAAGACACTAGAGACTGTGGTTTGCTGCCTCCATGGGAAAAGTTATATTTACCAAAATGTCAAACTACTGGAAAGTTTGGGAAAAATCATGGTTAAATATAGTGAAAGTAACACATCCTTCTTCTCTTACTGTGTTGTTTATGTTTAACTAAGACTAAAATCTTTCCCTGACCTTAACCAAGAACTGGGAGTGCCTAAACATCAAAACGTATTGCTGATATACGTTCAATATTTGTTCATTCAAAAAAATCATGTTGACAAAAAAACATTTTTTTGCCATAATAACCTTTCAGCATATTGTAATTCAAGTGTTCTGAGAGAAAACTAGACTCCAGCACCTCCTCTTGAGTCTGTTTTCAGGCTTTAAAAAAATCTAGCCCGTGACAGGAGACTTTGGCCAATCACAGGTCATTTCAGAGAGAGGGAGCGTTCCTATTGGCTGTTCATTTAACGGAGGCAGCTGTCAATCACTCACAAACTCTGATCAAACGGTCAAACTAGGCATTACTGTAATGCCTATTTCTGTAAAAGCTGTAAAATGAGAAAGTGTGCTCCGGCTGGTAGGCGGTGCTTGGTATTTCCTCAACAGATCTCAACATGGCTGCCAGGTCACTTTAAGTGCCAAAATATCTGTCTAACCAGATAAGAAAAGTTGACGAAATGTTTTACAACATTTACAATATTATAATATAGCCTAGAAAGTTGCCTCCATAATAAATCTATTCTCTTAAAGTCCTTTGGTTGATTCCAGTCATGAACAAAGATCCATAGATTTTCAAATTAATAGCCAGTCCACCTTAAAGGCTTTTACACACAGGTGGCGTTTTTACTGTGCGATTCATTCGCACGTCAATATACTTTTTTAACTGTTGTTTCTGTCATAAGTACTTTCACCGCGAATATTGCGCTGCGCTGTAATTGTTTGTCAGAACGAGGTCGATTTTCTGAGCTTTTGCACTTCTAATAAAGGCATCAACCAATCACGTTGTGCAGAACCGGTTGAGTTGCGCCGATATTTATGGAACGACAACACAGATGCTCCATAGCCCGAATCTGGACGACAAACTTTATTAGTCCTTTCAACCTTGACAAATACAGCGCAGACCAGATCCACTCCTTCTGTTCTTAACTTTCACAATAAAAGCCCTAGACATATAATAGTCGCAGGCGAGTATTTTGCATTTTCGTTTTGTTTATTCGTCACGCCCTCGGTATGCAAAGGCCTTAATACAAAGACGTTTTGGGCCCTGCCTCCTTAAATCAATAATTCAGTAAAAGGCAAAAACAAAAATTGTGAGGCTTTGCCCTGCCTTGAATGAAATCTAGAAATGTTTACCTGTTCTACAGTTGAGCTGAGTTACATTACTATAAAGCGCTCAGGATAATATTGTGAGCTATACTTATAAATTGTTGCTTAAATCGTATTTCTTTCTGTTACTGACTTGATTCGTAGCTCCTATCACACGGTGAAACACTCCCCGTCAAACTGTCTGTATCCCGGGGGGTTTAAAACAGACGTGGAGGGGGGTATCTGGGCCTGACACTCTACGCCCCTTGTTCCCCCTGTTTACCCACCAACATCCTGCACAAACAGGCCTGCCTCGGAGACAACAGTGAGTAATCTTGCCCAATCTGTTCCTCCACTCCTCTGGCTTCTGCTTCCTCCCAGCAGGCCGCAGCGCCGAGCCAAGAGCTCAACTCTCGTCACGCAGGCAACCTGGCTCATAAACTAGGTGCGATCTGAGAGGACGATGATAACGGGGACGAGTGTGAGCGAGGATGTTGATGACGAGGCTGATATTATACAGTAGCAAATGGGATCCCATCTGGGGTAGAAATACTGATTAGAGTCAGAGCTGGCTGGCTGGTTGACGCTCCAGTGGAGCTCCAGTTTGACCGGGAACAGGTTTCTATGTGATTCATCCTGAACATTAACGGTTTACTTTGTGATTGCAGTTGGAACAGCAGAGTGGCCAACATTAACAGAGGATGTGGTTATACTGTGGCAGCTAACAGGTGTGACCAGTGTCATTTTCTATGGAAAGAAACTCAGTATATTTTAATATAGAACATGTGTTCTCTGAGAGAAATGTATAAAGAGATTAAGTTCAAGGAAACACAAGTTTGAAAGTGAAACACCCAGTGGAAAGCACCTATTCCTCCATCCCGCACCCCCCCCACTTTTCCGGGTGTGGTTTGGTGTTGGGAGAAGAAACTTTCCAACTCAACTTGAAAGTTCGGCAGGTTCAAATGGTCCAGAGAGGCTATTCTTTAATTGAGTTTGCCATGTTTTTCTTTCTCAAGCATGACCACAAACTCACACAAACTATAAAGGAAATTCAACATTTCGGGTAATATGCTTATTTGATTTCTTGCTGCGAGCTAGACGAGAAGATCGATACCACTCTCATGTCTGTCCGTTAGATATAAGGCTACAGCCAGCAGTCGCTTAGCTTAGCTTAGCATTAATACCCGAGTAGTAATAGTCCCGCACATAACCCTCTGTAAAACAGCAAAGTGTACTTTTTACACCTTTGTTTTTGCGCGTATTAAACAAACAAGATATGACGTGATAAATAGTGAGCTGTAGAGGTGCTGGTAGGCGGATTTTTTTTTAACGTAGGACAGACTCTCAGACAGAAACTCGCTGTTTCCCCGTTTCCAGTCTTTCTGCTAAGCTAAGCTAACTGCCTGCTGGCTCCAGTTTCATATTCATGTATATACAGTATATATATATATATATATATATATATATGCATGTCTGTAAAGGGGAGAGTCATGGGTAGCCATAGAACCCATTTTCATTCCCATGTCTTGAGGTCAGAGGTCAAGGGAGCCCTTTGAAAAGGGCCATGCCAGTTTTTCCTCGACAAAATTTAGCATAAGTAACGTTTGGAGCGTTATTTGACCTCCTTTGCAACGAGCTAGTTTGACATTTATAGTTTCAAATGATACCAGTATCTTCATTCTAGCTTTAAAACAGAGCCCACTACAACCTTCGGAAGATCGATTGTGTTAATGCGTTAAAGAAATTAGTGGCATTAAAACGTATTCGCGTTAACGCATTATTATCGTGTTAACTTTGCCCTAATATATATATATTATTTTGCTTGTTTTGTTATCTCTTACCATGTTTATTGTTATGCACCATATACCAAGGGAAATTCCTTGCATGTGAAAGCTTATTTGGAAGTAAACCGACTCTTACATAACGCTTTTATGAGGAAGTTATTCCACATTGTTCCTGCTCATTTCACAAAACTTTTTGGGACTATGTTTGACGAGATAGTGCCGGGAAAGAGAGGGTGTGCTCAGCAAACATCCCCAGCTAAATAAAGATCGAAGTATGTATTTAGTTTAGTTTCACATCAGGCATTTACTTTCATACCCTGCAGGCAGGAGCGATGACACCTTCATTAACAACACAGGGAGTGCTGCTGAGAGGCGAGGCTGAGATCTGACTCAGCCGTGACAGCTCTGTGTCATCAACGGGTTCCTACAAATTACCTTACCTCAACCATAACTAAATGACTTGTTGTTATGTATTAATTTGATCATTGTCTCTTGGTTTCAGCTACATAGTTCTGCTATGTACAGTAATACTCTAAAGACACTAAGCTTTATAGCATTCATGAATTAAATGTACATTAAAAGAATATAATCACTCCTGATTTCTTTGTTGTTGTGAGTCACTTGGCGTTTCTCAGATCACACTGAGTAAACATCTCTCTTATAGACAGACAGGGTTGATAAGTGACATACGGTATTTATTTGTTGGACAACTGCTCTGAATGTCACAAATCTTTGGACTTGAGATAATTTGGGTTAAATGCAAAAGGGTAACTTGTCAACCGAGCAGCCTGGGGACGTCATGGTGGTCCATGGGTCTCCATGTCTACCATGTAACCACAACATCCCCAGTCTGAATCCGGCCGACTACCTTTGTTGCATGTCATCTTGCTCTCGCTCTCTCCCCACATTTCCTGTCTTCCTCTTGACTCAACACCATCAGTTTAAAGCAAAAAATGCCCAGAAATAATTCAAAAGAAATACTTTTTTCATGGGGCATTCTGACATTTTCAAAACCCTTTAAACCTTTCTTCTCCTTGAGAGTAAAACAAAATCTCTTCCATAGATGTTGTGATGTCTATGACAAGTCATAATTGTGTCTCTGTGTACACAATAACATCATACCTCGTCACTGTGTGTCAGATACGCACCCTCGGATTCTGATGCCATTCCTGTTCAGTGCCGAAGACAACACTGACGACCTGCTCTGACGCCCTAAGGAGCCAACCTACTCCCTTGAGCATTGCTGTGACTCAAACCCAGATACAGTCCTCTCCAGCTGGGGAGAGTTTTGTTATCTCAGCCTGTCCTTGGAGCAGGCTGGTTAAGGCCACAACTTCCCATGACCCCTTGTGGGAGGGGCGGGGGGGGCCTTTAAGGATAGTTATGTCCCATAGCGGGAGATGAAGGGCGGGCTGTTATTTTGAGTTCCTTACTTGCGTATGGAGGTGTATCATCATGTAAAGCAGCGTTAAGTTGATGGTGTTAGTTGGACAAAGACAAGGCGGAGGAATGTATTCGCATACGACGACCTCTTTAGTACCGGCGACTGAATCATACACCACTAAACATGCCTCTACATCTGGTTAAGATGGCTCTGTGAGTAAGTGGGTGCGTGTGTGAGAGCCTAAGAGAGCGGGCGCCTGCACGTGTGGTCTGTGCATATGCATGAAAATATGTGCGATAGAGATAGTGAGGAATGAGAGCGGGAGGGTGTGTGTTTCTCTGTGTGTGTCTGTGCACATGTGGGTGTGATTCCTGCCTCACATGAACTGCGTGAATCTTCAAAAGGTTCTCGGATGACGCACATCACAACAGGCGCCTTGGTGGCCTTTCCAGATATGATAATTTACTAAACTGTGAAACCAATACAGGTTATACTGTATTGTTTTGCTCGTCATGTCGAAGAAATGTGAGTGCACGTAGTATATCTCAGATACTGAAATTTGCTCAGTGTCTGCTCTGATAGGTCAGCTGGCCCACTGTTGTGATTGGTCAACTGAACCAAACTCTTCGGACTCTGCTCCAGCTCCGCTCTACCTAGCTTTGTTTGAGGGCGTGCCAAACTAGCCGCTAGGCAGGTATTATGCAAATGTATTACTTGGTGACATCATCACGCTACAGAAGAAAAGGACTTCAAGCAAGGCGTTTCAGGCAGTTTAAGAGCAGCGTTTCTGTGGAGGAGAGTAACTCCCTGTGGCGTGGACTTTGGGCTTTTGTCCTCTCTAAAGCTACAATCCAAGATTTTCATGAAATCAAAAACAACTTTTAGTTTTTTCAGCTATAGCCATTAGGGATGCTAATAATTAACTGTTTAACTGTGAACCAAGTCTTTTCGGTTATCGGTTAATAATCAGTTAACGAGGGTCGGTTATCGGTTAAAAACATTTTTCAAAATTAGATTTCTCATAACCATTCGATGTACATTATCTATACAGTAGTTTTCATTGGAAGTGGCAGAGTCCGCCATTCCAGTGCTGGATTCAGATTTTCTGCCAAAGCATAATGGGATTATTAGCTTCTTTTTCTTTATTAAAACAATGTGTGTTTGTTTGGCTGCACTGTAAACAGATACAGCAGTCCCTCTTCTGTTGTATTTCTGACAAAATAGCTGCTCAAGGAGTGGTTTCTGTAGTATTCAACTGCACTTGCCAAATCAACCAGGACTGAAATCTTGAGGGCTGACTTGACTTGTCCAGTTCAATCTAATGCTAAAACAAAGACGAAGATAACTTGAGAAAACCAAATGTTATGGCTGAGGATCGGTCGTGTCTAGAAGGTAACCCCCAAGAAACTCTTGTGAGATGGTTAAGGTTGACCTCATTGACCTTGAATATTTAAGATTAAGTCGTTCGTCGGGCAGCGAGTCTCGCGAGAGTTTTCGCAACTTACCTTCTAGACACGACGCTGAAGATCAGGACCCTTGTCATAAAAGAAAGATTTCACTCAGTTTTAGAAGGCCCTGGTTTCTGCAGCCAAAACATGGCTTGTTATTCTGTTATGTAATGTGCATGGCATTTATTCATTGCTCAATATAAATGACTCACACACACACACAAACAATAACACACTGGTTGCGCAATTTCATACCATAGTAAATTGCAGGTAATGCGCTGTAAACAACAACAATACTATGTTGAAACCTCAGGGAAGGCCGGTCACATCTCAGCACATGGCACACATTAGTCACGTGTGAAGGAACAAAAGAAGAACAAACCTCAAAAGTAATTTCTGTCCCACTGACGCAGGCGGCACGAAGCTGTGGTGGCGGTTGCTAGGAGCAGTTTTTCACAACGATTGAAGAAGTAGTTGAGTTCCAAAAACCTGCGTGAATCTCACATACTTGTCGCTATTGTTGAGGCCATTTTTCTATTGCTATTTTTCTTGGGTGTAGCTTGGTACCCCTAGAGGGTCCCAGGTGCACCCACTAAAAAATCTGTATTACGTCATCTCCAGTTCAAAAGTCATTCCACCGACACTGGTAGCTAGTTTAGTAGGAAGATGGCGTCACCATTCTTTATCCTATACAAAGAACTGATTGGGCGTGTCTGCAACCTGGTACACATTCCTCAGTGAACACAAAACCAGACCTGTTTGCTAAACAAACTGGAAATGTGGCTGGCGATTCAGAGGTCTGGTACAAGGCTAATAACTGCCCATAATTAGTCATTAAAAAATGTAAATATGAAATGTTCTCATTTCATTAATCAGGGATTTACAACTACCACAATTTGTTGAAATTTGGGCCGCCAACCATATTCTGATCTTCCCTAGAGAGGCAAACTGTTTTTTTTTTTATTATTATTAGAGGTCAAAGGTCTCGACTTGTGATTACATTTCAGAACAAAAAGTATCCTCATAGAAAATATGGATTTCTGTGCTACAAATATTTTGGAAGTACACATTTTCCCTCTGGAGTTTTTGAAGTAAACACGGTGAACACTTCAAAGACGTCAAACTGTGGCTCAAGCCACCAGCGGCTGCAGCCTCGCAGATGTTCAACACCATTCAGCATCAGAGTCATCGGTGACATCATCGTAGGACACCTGTCCGCTGGCGTCACGGTTTATACTAACAAGTGTAATGACAAGTCAGGCGTCAAAACCCCGCCTCATAATTTAATTCCAGAGGCGTTTCGTCTGCGACTGGTTGACTCAAAACACGTCTTGGCTGAATATCAACGTCAGGCAGCATGACGATTATGCTCGTGTATGTGTGAGTGTTGGAGAACAGTAGTGGGTTGCTTGGCACACTCGAGAAATTCAATTTAATACAGGTTAGGAAATTTCGTCTTCACACAAAATGAACAACATTTGTTGGGGGCAGAAAAAAAGCTAATACCAAAAAAGATATAGAATAATTATAATAATTGTGATTGAGTATAATATGTATTTTAACAGAATAAAATAGACCTTGTACCAAGTTACTGTGATTAAAGGTCTATCTGGTGACATGAAATATATCATAATGGGAAAGAGACTGTGACAAGTCAGTAGGCACTAACACACATTCAGAAAGAGAGAGAGAGTCAGCTAATTAGATAGAAAGAGAGAGAGCGTCTTCAGGCACAAACACAAAGCAAAGGAAGAAGAAGAGAGCGAAGCAGCACATAAGAAGAAGCTTTAATATATAATCCAGTGGTGACTCATACTCTTTTGTCAAATCCCTCTCACACACAGACCACAACACAAAGCTCTGGCTGCCTCTCTCCTCGCTTCTTTTCAAGCAGTGGCTGAAGGAGGCACGATGGCAGGGAGGGCGACCCTACCACGCCAAATTGGCTTGAAATAACAAGATGTGACCCTCTGAGCTGACCCTCCAAAATCACAACCTGCCTCCGAGCACCACCCCACCGCACTTTTCTTCTCGCCTTTAACAAAAACTGCCCATCAAGTCAGGCTTGGTCCCGCTCAGTGTGCCAGATGTGGTTGTGTTTAGGGGGACAGCGCCTCATCTGATTAGCTTCCTGTGTAGGAACAGATAGTTACTGACTCCTAATTGGCTTGTTTGGTCTGACTTCTCTGACTGCAAATTTGCTTGCAGTGGTGCAAATTGATGCGAAGACGTGTCCGTGTGAGTTGAGAGACAAATTTGTGCATATCCAGGAAAATGACACCATGAGAGCGATGAGAGTGAACCAAAAAGTAGCAGGCCTGACAGCTAAATGATAGAGTGCTGCAGGGATGACGAATTTTGTAGGCCAACCAGGAAGTTAGCATCGCCCTGGTTCCCTCGACAAAAAGCCAATGGGATTTTTCCATTGGGTTTTGGATTATTGCAGAAAATAAGCTCTGTGGCAAACACACATTTATGATAATTACACGTTTTGTTCAGCAAGATAATCTCCACAACTGAACATCACTTTTATGATTTATGAAGCGTAAATGCAATCGCCAGAAGTAAAAAGCTAACGTTAGGCTATAAACTAATTACACCACGGTCGCATGAACATGAGTATACCAGTATACACAATGAGGTTGTAATGGTGGACGAGTCGGCCTGATGATGTTTAGTAGTCTCATTTAGCCCCTTGTCAGCAACAGCCTTTTTTAAGACACATAATTCACAAGTGGGATATTTACTGACGTATTTTATATCGTAGAACAAAACGTTAAAATCTCTTCAGCTTGTGTTACCAAAGACTTTATTTCAGGCATCTAACTAAAAACCCATTCAACAAAGAACCCATTGACTTCCAGACGAGAGAACCGGAAGTGCTAAAAACTCGTTTCTGGGTTTTAGGACTCATTCCTGCAGCATTCAGGTGAACATTTTCTGTAGGTTCATCACTACAAGCGACCCCTTTCACATTGTCATTTGATACCTTGTTATTATAAAAAATGTTGATTATATCCTCTTTAATGTGAGATGTTAGTACAATGAATAGAATCAGGATAGTTGTGACTTTATGAGACTAAATGTCCTTCAATATATAGTAAGCATTTACTGCAATGATAATGCTAACAGATGCACTGTCAGACTCTCATCTTCTGTAATAGGCTGCAGTTTATTCTATAACTGTCTTCTATGACCAAGTTTTTGATTTAAAAGTGCTCCAGCAGGCAAAGTAATACAAAGAGACAAGACACAAGGAAGACTGATTATGAGAAGTCACTCCTCCACTCATAGTGATTAATATGAAGTGGTGGAGACTTCTTAGAAAACACATCAAGTCTTGTCACAAAGGCTTCATTAAGACGTGTGGTGAGGACACTGCAGTGCTCCCAGTGTGATTCACCCCTCCTCATTTCCTGTTGACCACAGTCAGGGAGCCACAAAGCGCCACATGGATCATGGCGGACAGAAAGCAGCCCAACTGCAGATCAGAGGGAGATAGAGCGGGCCGAAAACGTGACTCTCCCTCATCATCATGAACACCATCACCTCGGCGAGTTCTCATTAGTGGCCGAGTGTGATATGATAAGGTGTGAATGACGCCGGGTGTCAGGCGGACCAGATCTTACACTGTCACAGTCTCACGTCTAATTGGACGGGTGGCAGCTTTACTCATGATGTTGTTGTCGTTGAGGGAGGTGCGGCTGGTTGGAGGATGCTCGGCTAGAAGGAAGCATGAAATAACAAAGGAATGTCTGAGATACTGTGCTCACTTGTACACGCTTCAAGTACACACACGAAAAGCGTAGGCACAAAAATACACACCAACAGGAGCTCCAATTTCACAAAAGAGCTACACACTCGCCATTATACACACACACAAACACAATACACTCATGCACATACCCACACACTGTGAGGTCTGTACCTGCAGCGCACTGAGACGACACACTGAATTTGAATTCCACTCACACAGTTTCTCCTCCTCTACTGTAAGAGGGGGAACGGTGCTGCTGCTGCTGTTGACGTAGCAATTATCATTCTCGTGCTCCAGTATTATAGCCAATCCTCGAGGATTAAGGGCGCAGAAGAAGAGGAGTTAGTCATTATCCTTGTGTGAGCGTCATCTCTAACATCATACCAGTCATCTGCTGTGCAGATACGTTAATAGAGGGGTTGGTGCTGCGATGCAGCTGATAAAGTCAGACACCTTCACTTATCAGAGACTGTGGGTGATGACGGTGGATGAAAACTTTTAAATTACCTCCACAGTGGGTGAATTCCTGGAGTTTCCTCCGTCCTCTGTGTGAAGCAAGCTGCAGCTGACAAAGTGGTGAGGCTCAGATTAAGACCTGCAACACCACCGAGCAGCAGCACCATAATGATGCATGAGAAGACATATAGGCCAAAATTAAAGGCCTGTTTCCCCCAAATTACAAAAAGATATTTTCTCACCATCCCTTTGTGATACGCAGTGGGATAACTCCGGGGTCTGAAAAGTGAAGTCAATGCAGAAGTTCCTTAAACTTGCATTCTTTCTACTAGCCAGCACTGGTTGACGCTCCAGTGGAGCTCCAGTTTGACAAGGAACAGGTTTTTATGTGATTCATCCTGAACATTAACGGTTTACTTTGTGATTGGAACAGCAGTGTGTATTGAACAGCAGAGTGGCCAACACTAACAGAGGATGTGGTTATACTGTGGCTGCCAACAGGTGTGATTAGTGTCATTTTCTCTTGAAAGAAACTCAGTATATTTTAATATAGAACATGTGTTCTCTGAGAGAAATGTATAAAGAGATTAAGTTCTCCTCTGGTTGCAAAAAGAAGTCTGATTGTAGTAGGGATGTTAATAATTAACCGTTTAACCATCAACTTTCGTTAAGAATTTTAACTGATTATCGGTTAAATGGTTAAAATAAATACTAATAATGAATTAAAAAGCTGAGCAAAACTCAGAGGAGCGGCTTGAAGTCACTTAAAGGAGAAAAGCTGGTCCACCTTAACAGCCCAATTTAAGAGAGTCTGAGTCGGAGTTGCTAGATACAGGAAGTTGACTCCCGTCTCGAGGTCGCTCGAGCGGAGGAGTTGTAGCCTCATAGCATTTATTCACCGACAAATAAACTGTACACTAGGGATGCACCGATACCACTTTTTACAGGCCGAGTACAAGCACAAGTACCTACATTTGGGTACTTGCCGATACGAGTACTTCTCTGTGCCAAAAGACCCTTGTTAACAGTCAGCTGGAGGGTTTGAGCGACACACGGCAGGCTGGGGAGTCTTGGTACCATTTGCCCAAGAACAAAACCTCCAGGGATAAAACTGAAACTACCTTGATGACCAGACATCACTAGGGCTAAGTGAGAAAATGTGTTTTTTGTAATATGGATGAACTCGCCCTTTAACTGTCTCAGGTTTCAGTACATCACACAAAGGGAAAGGTCTCCAATACACTGCTGCAGTTTACTTGCATTTTCTTTCATCTTGAACACAACCCGTGCTCTGTATAATCTTAAAAGTGAAAGAGATTCCCACACACAGCTTGAATTTTTATAAGGTGCAGCCAATACCGCGGATTACTTTTCCACTCTTCATCAAACATCACAAAGCTTTTTTTTCCTCTAACATTTCTACATAAATCATCTTTCACACTCCCCACTTCAGTCCAAAAGCATGTTATTTGCACTCCACAGTTGTTGAATAGCTCAAATACAAATACATAGTTGCAACACTCAAATAGATGTTTGTAATAATATTTCAACTGTATCAGAATAGTCAGATGATGCTTTTTAGTGGCCCATTAAGCTGGTTCCTCCTGTCGAACCAAACCGGTCCAAGTTGTTTAAAATAGCAGTTTGTGAATTAGAACTACTTAAATGTAGAGCCCTGAAGTACATGATATAGCTGTCACATGGCCTGGGGCTCGGCGCTCTGCCCTGTCATGTGGTGGTCCTGCTAACCCGGATCAACGCCTGGGAGAAAGAAAAATACTGAGAGAGAGAAAGAGAGACAGGCTGATGGAGACATGGCTGGGCTAATGCTCCGTCTTGTCATACATACCAACAACATGGTGACTCATCAGCACCCCCCCCCCGCCCTCTCCTCTCTTTTTATTTCATCAGACGATACCACATTTTCTCAGCTGTATGCTTTTTTTCTCTGTTTTCTCTGTGTCATCATGTAGTTCTTTCTGTTACCCTCCGATCTCTTTCACCCCCTCACACACACAGTAAGATGCCTATAGATGATGTGACGCTTTCCATGATGCGTTCCCGTCTCAGCGCTGACATATTTGCTGTTGTAATCAGACTCACTCCCCTGTAACGCCAACACAGAGAGCTACATTCATAAATCTGCTTTCATAAAAAACAAACCAGGTGCAGTAGCGGTGGTGAATCAGCCGCAGCGTAACCAGGTGTGAGACACCAGGGCTGGTGCTGCCCTAGAAATAAGATTTGCATGTTCAGGAAAATCAACTTTTTTGGGATTATTGGGTCATTAAAAAAAAACTCTCCTGTGTTGAGAATAAATGAGAACAATTGGGTTATTAGCATTAGCAGAAATTAGGCTGAATCATAGCGGTTCTACTTCTATATATCCTCGATGTTCTTTCATGAGGGAACAGAAACTATGTGACATGATGTGTTTGACAGTGCGCTGTTCACTCTCCAAAACAGGCTTGTGGTTGCACACATCACCTGACAAGCCCTGAAAGTCTGAGTCAACAACATGAGTGTGGATGATTATCGTCTGAGACATCTCCAGGGCAGCTGCTGCAACTGGCTCAGTCCCTCCCTCTGTGTGCCGTGCCCTTTTAAACTATACAGCACTTTCCTCAGCCTCAGCAGTGCCAATACTACACGCTAAAAGTACGCACACAGAGAAAGACACACAGATAGGAAGTTAGATTTCTGTTATCGTAGAGACCATGTACCATGTTAGAGGATATCCCTACATTGAAAGTTACACACAAAGGAGATGTGGACAGAGACAGACATTTTGGCTGGGTCTCTAGTGTAAAGGAGAAAATGTATCTACTAAAACACAAAATAAATACAAAAACAGACCATGTTAAATTGAAAAGCACATACGAAGTAGAAATACTAATTTGTTGATGGGTGTGAACCATAGACTGTATATAAAAAGTGGACGTAGTCACTGTGATGTCACCTATTGGTTTGTGGACTGCTGTTTTGAAGCCTCAAATTCTACATTTTGGCCGTCACCATCTTGGTTTTTTTGCAACCAGAAGTGACACGAGAAGATGGAGCTAAGTCCAACTGAACACTGAATAAGACATTTTTAGGTGACCAAAATATTACAATTAACTTTCATGAACAGAATCGCCGTGGTAGCGACCTGTCAATCACAAGGTAGCTACGCCCTAAAGCATCCTCTGCTTTATGGTCTATTTGACTCTAAATGGGACCATAATTTACTAAATGAACATCATGCTGTATTGAAGAAGACTTGAAACTAGCGATTGAGACCATAAACTCATGTTAACAATGTTTACTGAGGTAATAAATCAAGTGAGAAGTAGGGTCATTTTCTCATAGACTTCTATACAATCAGACTTCTTTTTGCAACCAGAGGAGAGGAGAACCGATCCGACTTTTTCAGTCAAGTCAAGTGCCAAGTCCTAAACTTTGAGCTTCGAGTCCTGAACAAGTCATAAAGTGCTCTTCACCAAATGTAACTTCATTTACTTCTCTATCTGTAATTTTTGACACACACGTTTTCCATACTGCAGTAAATTTTTTGTTGACCACCAAGTCGTTTTTGTATGCAAAAGAAATTATCTTTGGTATAATTTTTTCTAACTGGCGCCCAGTAACGTAACGATAGTTCTTCATGGTTCTCTCTGTCGGATTGGTTCAAACAAAGTGGATCTGGGGAATTAAGTGTCTATCTGCTGGGAATGAATAGTGTTAACGTCAGTTGATTCAGGAAATGAATTGATTTGTGGCACACTTTTTAAATAACATACTTTTTAATGTTTGTGCTTGGGGGAAGGTATCGTGTATTTTCAAGTCAAAAGGCTCAAGTCCAGGTGAAGTCACGATTCACTGGTGTTGGTGTCTTTTATGATTTTGTCAAGATGAGTCTAAAGTCATCAAATTTGCGACTGGAGTCCAAGTAATGTGACTCGAGTCCACACCTCAGTTAATGTTTCATATAAGAAGTGTCTGTGGTGTGTGCACTACTTTTTACTGAATACCCAAAAATTCAACACTTTATATATTCACATTATAGCCCCGTGAATGATGTTTACTTCTTGGACACAGCAATAGAGCTTTTTCACCCAGGAACTGAGATACCTACATGGAATGTGTCCATAAGTAGTATTATTAGTTACACTCATGTTTGTCAGGTTAAATTGTCCACTGTGAGAAAAGCCTTATTGTTTCTTCTTCCTCATCTGAAGAAGAAAATAATAATCTGACACTAATGGCCTGCTTGATCAAACATAAGTTGTCAGGAGGACTCTCCCTAAATCCCTTTGATTTGAAAGACGCATACATAATATCCATTTCCCTGGCCCCCCCATTCAAAATGAGCCCGCTATCATGCTTCACTGTCACATATTCATTCAGTGTGGATGAAGAGTGATGGAGCAATGAGAGGAGAGGAGACACATTCAAGGATAAGCGAAGCAAGCAGGGTGAACCCCTGCGGCCGTCTTCCAAAGGCTGAGCAGTTGTGACCTCTCCAGAGGCGACTGACAGTGACAAGTCACACTACTGTGACGCAGAGATGGAGACAGACAGACAGACATGTGAGAGAGACATGGAGAAACAGAGGGGAGGAGGAAATCACGCCAAAGAGAGATGGAGGGAAAAGAAGGGAGAAGAGAGGAGGACGAGGGTGTAAGAGGAATAGATACATTGACAGTCCTTTCATGATTGTACCGACAGCTTGACAAAAATACTCACAGCTAACCTTGAGTTCTCCAACAAGGGCAGCCTGTCTGTGTGGCAAGTGACATCGTGACCGAGTCAGCGCAATGGAAGTGTGTGTGTCACCTACATGTGTCAGTAGTTGTTATCTATGTAGATGTGTGTGTGCGTGTAGAACAGGAAATAACACATCACCCCATCAGCAAAGTGCTACTTCCCATTTTTTGCAACAATCACATCTAAAGAGATGGTGCTCAGCGAAACCGGCAGACAAGGACCTTCCTACTTAACCACGCAGGGACACGATTCGTCATGGCCACCCATCCGTCACGCTGTGAGGACAGACAGGAAGGTAGCAAGCGCTGGTTGTTAGTCATGTAAGAATTGATTGTGTCCGACTGTAACCTGAATGACCTCAACCCGCTGCGGTTGCACATCTGCATTTCCTTGCTGTAGAAGTCGCACAGTGGAAAGCAGCTGGTCAAAGACTTTGACATGTAAAATACAAAGGATAGACTGCGCAGTATATGATAAATAAACAACCGGATGCCTTTAAAGCTGCAACTTTTCACCTTAAGTCTCCTCCCACACGCTGACGAGCACTCCCCCGCTTGATGTGTCACGTAAACCTGCCAGTATAGCTCCTGAAGGCTCCCTCCACACCTTTCCCGCTTTGGATTAGGGGATACGTGTCCGACCACTTATGTAACTTTCCGTAGCCAACAATCCGACTTTCCCACCGTCTTCACGCTGTGATTGGCCAGCTGTGCGAAGGTGAGAAATGAGTCAGGGATTGAACTTCTCTCTCTAGCTGTCTTTTTCATTTTTGTGTGAACAACCGAGTGCAACACTATGAATGTCTTCCAGGAGAGGTTGTGAGAAAACGTGCACCGTTATAAATTATATCTCACCCCTCCCCCCCCCATAATGCAGGTGTCACCTGGATGTCCCCGTAATTTCAGTTTATAATATGATTCAGTGGTGCATACAGTATTAACAAACACATTTAGAATTTATCAAATTACCGCAAACTAGGGCTGCACGATTTTGATTAAATATCTAAATGCGATTATTTTTGATTGATATTGCAAATCCAATATGATTCGTGATACTAGAGGGAATGATTATAATCATTATTGTCATTTTCATTGAAATACATAATAAAATGATAATGGTGTGATTATGGTGGGGATCTTTATCAAACAAAGATGTTTTCTTAAGTCTGTAGAATATGAGGTTTAGGCCAGGACATCTCTGCAGCTTGACAATATCTAATTTAAAATGGTATTTTGACACACATTTCGCCTTAAACAAATATTGCAATTTCCTCCTCATCCTGCAATTTGAAAATTGCAGTAGGCCATAATGGGATTTTTTTTCACTATATCCTGACAGTAGTGCATGAGACAGGTAATCTGAAAAAAATCATGTTCCTCTGTGTCCTCTGGTGCTCCTAATGGCATCTGCAAGATTTCACAGGCCGGAGGAAAACAACCAATCAGAGCCGAGCTGGAGCCTTGTCATCTCTGAGCAGCTGTCAATCACTCGCGAACTCCAATCAAACGGTCAAACTAGGCAGCGCTGATCAAATATGAATCAATATTCTGTTACTGTAATGCCTATTTCTCTCCTCAAATGTGTTCAGAAACATCTTGTAGTGTACTGTTTAGCTGTAAAATGAGAAAGTTTGTGACTCAGCCACCATGTTGAGATCAGTTGAGGAAATACCAAGCACCGCCCACCAGCCAGAGCAAACTTTCTCATTTTACAGCTAAACAGTGCACTGGTAGATAACAGAATATTGATTCATATTTGATCAGCGCTGCCTAGTTTGACCATTTGATCAGAGTTAGCGAGTGATTGACAGCTGCCTCCGTTGAATGAACAGCCAATAGGAACGCTCTCTCTCTGAAAAGGCCTGTGATTGGCCAAAGTCTCCCGTCACGGGCTAGACATTTTAAAGCCTGAAAACAGAGCCATGAGGAGGTGCAGAAGTCTAAGTATCTCTCAGTTTACAATACAATACAATACAAAGGTTATTATGGAATTTTTGCCCAATGATGCCAAAGACTTATTGCCTACTGCAGGTTTAAGTCTGTAGAATATGATGTGTAGGCCAGGACATCTCTGTAGCAGCACGATATTTAATTTAAGAGTGGACAGTTTCCCAGTTGGCAATCCAGCTCTGCCTCCAACAGGATCTTCTACAGCAAATGGAGAAACATCTCTTAAAACACAACGTCAGGTAGCTACAGACACAGGGTGAAAGTGCTTCTGATTTATTATCCTTATTTTATGTCAAAAAGCTTCACATTGTAGCTTCACAGAAAGGGACAACTCAGGTATTATCAAACAGACAACTAACATGCTTCATTTGGAGCCCAGGAAGAATACTGTAGAAACTATAAAGAGAGAGAGCTTTGAGTCGTCCCTATGATGTACAGAGCACTAATCTATTATGCAACACCATGTCTTATAGATGTCTTAAGACCTTTGTGGCATGTCCTCCCTATCTCTCTAGCCGTGTTTCCTGTCAACCTTCACAGTAATCTGTCAAATACAGGCGTCAAAGAAAAGGCAAATTCATTTCCTGGTGCTTTAGCGTAGCCTACATAATTATAAATACGCATCTTCACAATGTTTGAAGGTGAAAACATGTTAATAATGTGTGATCACACAGCTGAAAGCATGCAACGCATTCTCCAGTCTTCTCAGCGGAAATTCAGCGAAGGCCAATGAGAAGGATGAAAGACACAGGTCTCAGTGTCGATAAAGAAAGACATTTTACTGGTGACTGATGTAATTATCTCCACCAGCCAGAATCCGTGCTTAAATGAGGTTCAGATGGGTTTCCACTGATAACATGGAAGCAGCTGTCACTTCTAGTTTTCCATGTCTGCTTGCATCGCCTGCCTGACAGTGCTTGAATTACCTGGAGAATCACAAATACCACGATTGTCCCTTGTGTTTGACAAAAAGCAACACAGAAGATGGAAAAAAAAGTGCATAAACATTAATTTTTTTTTCCTCAAATCAAATTGTGTCTCGCCTTAACAGGCACGAAAGTAATAAAGCGCTTGCAGAGCTGACGTTCCTGGTGCTTCTGCGGTTATAATAAAGGAGAAGCATGCATCTCCTGATTCAAATATACTTGATATGCGAGTAAATCTCCCTGAGGGAGATAGGAGAAATAATTTGCATGTGTTTGACAGCATACTCTACCGCCTTCCTTCACAACAACTGACAAACGGTCCACCTGTCTCCTCAGGCTTCCCCACCTGCTAAACAGGAAATATATTTATGGGAGTGTGAATGGGAAACAGGCACCAGTTGTTGTATTATTAAGCTGCTCCGCACTTCCTCAAACACTTTTATAGATGCTCAAATTACAGAAATCACATTTATTCCAGAAATACATTGAGCACTTTTCTGTACAAGAGGCTTGTCCAAGCAACAAAAAACAGAAAAACAGAGTGCCTTGTCTACTGTCTTCTACACAACAGTGTTGAAGCTGCAGTAGGCAGTACATTTTTGGCATCATTGGGCAAAAATGCCATAATAACCTTTCAGCATATTAATTATATTAATATTAATAATTCAAGTGTTCTGAGAGAAGACTTCTGCACCTCCTCATGGCATGGCATTGACCAATCACAGGTCATTTCAACGAGAGGTTTCCTATTGGCTGTGCTCCGGCTGGTGGTCGCTGCTTGGTATTTCCTCAACTGATCTCAACATGGTCACAAACCTTCTCATTTTACAGCTAAACAGTACACTAAAAGATGTTTCTGAAAACATTTGAGGAGAGAAAAAGGCATTACAGTAACAGAATATTGATTCATATTTGATCAGCGCTGCCTAGTTTGACCGTTTGATCAGAGTTCGCGAGTGATTGACAGCCGGCCCATAGACGGCAAGGCTCCAGCTCGGCTCTGATTGCTTGTTTTCCTCCGGCCTGTGAAATCTTACAGATGCCATTAGACACTAGAGGACACAGTGGCACATGATTGTTTTCACATTACCTGTCTCATGCACTACTGTCAACTACTTTTTAAATCATATTTGCTCCGTTTCTACCCACTGCAGCTTTAACATACTGTGCATCAGTCACGATCAAGGGCCGGGAGTCACAATGGCTCTCGAAATGAGTTTCCAAATGACCCCAAGCCCTCAGCAACTACACATTTATACAATTTTTGTTTTGTCGAGTTGAAGAAAATGGCATAATCGGCCTTTTTGACTCTTGAGCCACTGTGGAGAAATCAATTCGAACGCCCTCTCAAAAGCTGTGTGTCAACGTGCCAAAGCTCCTTCTCATCTACTGCTGGATGTGCTGCTTGAATGCAAACTGGCGAACAAGCTGCTAACGAGAAACCTCGCCTGAAACCTCTCGATGATTTCTCTTTTGTCCGTGTGACTCATGGGTCACAACGCACACACTATTTCCGTCCAGGCTTTTGATTTTGTGTTCAAGGACTGAAAAGGCTGGACTACGTGAGGTGGGTGGGTGGAGGGGTGGGGGGAACCTACGTGCCTGCTGGGTCTCTTCATCCTGACAGCATGACTAACCCCACAGCAGAGAGAGAGAGAGGCTGGTTACGACTGGGCGCCCTGGAGCTTGGTCAGGGCGTGACGCCGACCAGCCTCCAAACCAGTCCTCCTTCTCCCTGCAACTACAATTACACTCAGTGTCCGTCACACTGATACACACAGACGCACCGCTGCACACACACCTGCCTCCTCATTTCAGAATTACAACACACCTCAGGTCTTGACTACAAGCCGCCAGTCACCTCGGGGACGTGATGCATAATTTGTTGTGCTGCCAGCCTCATCCATCAGCAGTCAAGGACATTTGTGGGGAATTGCTTCCCTCCTCTGATAAGGGCACCGTGATGTCAGAAGCCCAGTCACCGTGGGGACGATGACTCATGCGCGTCACTGGAGGAAACCCCCCCCTAGCATGTCCCCACTGGCCTGCTCCATTTTACCCCCTCACAGACTCCTGCTGTGGCACTATCAGCGCAGTAATTGGTTGCATGGGCTCGCTCCTCTGCAAGGGAAGTGGAGGGGGCGCTGAAAAACAACAACAACAACAACAACTACGATATGGAGATGAAGTCCGGAGGATGAGTCATGAAGGGAGTGAACGCCTGCGACATTCTTCACAAGCAGCAGAGCCAGCCAATAGTCGTCAGTCTCTCTCGTTTCCATCCAAGAAACCAAAAGCACGCCAGAAACATTTTAATTAGCCTACATTCTCTTGTTTGCACACATTCAGTTGTTAATGTTAATGTGACATCAAGGACCTTCTTCCGTCAGTGGATCTGCATGCTCCAAGTCAGGCGCAACCAATCCAAAGCACTTTGTGCAAAAAGCTGCCTCAGTAGTTTTAGAAGTGCGTCCAAAAATTTTTCAGGCTATCCAAAAGGACTTGATGACTTTGGGTGTTGAAGGACCAAGAGGTGACCTTGACCCAAGTGCAACCCGCTAGGAAATAAAATCACACTTCTATTTTTACTTACAAATGCACACAAAACATATACTGTATGTCTCATGAATATTTTGCTTCATGTTGACGGACTGTTCTACCCTAACTCCAGCGGTCCTCACTCCTGGTCCTTTCTAAACTATTGGTGCCTTCAAATGGGGTCGTGTTTATCGCGTTCAAGAGAAGAGTCCATATGAACGCCCCCTTCTTGTGGTATTCACGACCCCGTAAGTGGAAGGTTTCTGAAAACTCTGAGTTCACGAATTATGACGTGTTTGTTGACGTTGTCAGAAATGGAAGTTAATAATAATTTAAAATGTTGATATTCCCAACGGTCATTATGCCTTTGCATTTCCTGCATTATGTTACCCGCTTTAGTATTAGTATTTAGTACGCTAAAATAGCATGTGAGATATTTTAGTATGTCCGAAACCTTAGTATGAAACAATAGGACACAAAATGCATGCTATTTCTGGTGAAATATTACAGTACGCAACGCCGAACATTACCGTGGCATAAATATCCCACAATGCAATGCGGTAGTGACGACGACGTTCACAACGGATGTTGAGAGACATCTCTGTAACGTCAATAACGCTTCAATTTAAATGTAAGTATAAGATTTCACTTTGCTAGGCATATACAGTATATTATGCGTAGACTAGCCAGACTCTGACTCTCACAAATTACTGTTTGGTCACATGAGGTGGCACAAGTAACCATGGTTACACGTCTCAAACTGGCAAGGAGGCTCTGTGATGACGTAAATTACTGCTCAGTACATCCGAATAGATACATACTACTGTTTACTGACACAAAAGCATGTTGAATGATAGTACACATATTGAGTATGTAGTGCATTGTGTGCGATTTCAGACGAAGCCTCTGTATTGGGACATACTAAATCTTTTTGTGGCATACTAACTAGTATGTTAGTATGAGTATTGGAACGCACAACTGGATTTAAGTGCAGCACAAACTGACTGAGTTATAGTGTTTTTTCCATCACGGCTGAGAGTCCTGTGTGAATAACAAGACATTTCATACAATAAAACAATACAGTACTTTAACATATTTAAAACATATAACTATGTATATTCGCGACTGCAGTGCTCAGTTCAGTGAAGAGACGGCAGGGATACGGTAATTATAAATGACATTTCTAGGAGCTGATGGCAAAATGAGCGACACAATTAGTACGTGATTATTTAAAAATGAATGATTTTGAGTTTCCCGTAGCTTTAAGCTGATTCTTTACTACTATATGGTGTGTTGATGGTCAGCCTAGAAGGGTGTTTATTTTTCTTTTTAAAAGTTGTTGCCTACTTTTTCCACATTTCTCCAATTTAACAAACACCCTGAACATGAAAAAGTGGAGTTCTGATGGAGCTGCTTTGTATTATTTCTGGTTATAATTAGCAGTGGGCTCTCTCCCTCCATGAAAAAAGGTGTCTCTTAACTTTCTGAGGAAACAGTGTGACAGTGATCAGTGTTTCCTGTGAAAGCTTAGCGTGGGTTTTCTTCTTCCAATGAATAATGAAAATCACACGTGGCTCACTGGAATTCCTCTGATGTTCAGAGCATGACACAAAACACTGGGTTTCCTTTAAAAATGAAGAAACCTATTCTATTTTAGAACTGTGTACACTTTTAGTGACAATGACAACGTTTTTTCAAACTTCAAACACATTCAACTCCCACAAATAGCTTGAGGGATTCATGGACTGAATGGATTAAAGTCTCACTTTCTTTCAATTGATGGTTTCCTCTGATCCTCTGATGTTTTTTCTTTGCAGCTCCGATTGGAAAACACAAATTTACAGAGTTTATCATGAACATACTTATAGTCCGGCTGTTTTTTTCACACAGCAATCTCTCTCACACAGGCACAGGATCTTCAGTTTCCTCAGGATATTCAGCCGTGAGATTCGCAGTGCTTTTGTGCAGCCTAGTGGTGCAATAAGATGTTGCCAATTCCTCCTAATGTTCAGATAGTCAGAGTCTTCAGGGTCTGAATGCATCTTATGTTCTGTATTAAACATAGTTAAACTCTGTTTTGATCAGAATGTCTGAAAAGCTAAATTCACATTAGAAAATATAGAAAAATATGTTCTATTTTTCTACATTACACAGAGCAGCTTTAGGCATCACATGGGTTAAACCTGCAGTTACATCATTTTTAGTTTTTTTAACACCAGTTGCAAATATCGCATCAAGGTAAGGGGTGATGATAATGTGATACTATTACTGTATGATACTACTGTTAAATTAAAGAATGGACTACAAAATAGATGTCAACTTGTACACAAGTGGACACAACATCAGCAACAAGACCTCTTATGTTCAAACCAACAGACAGACACTGCAGTCTGTGAATACAACTGATTATACATTATAAATATACAACTGCCTTCCTCAGTGTAGCCTCACAAGAATTAACCAGAAAAGAGACAAAACTCAGACAACTAAACAAAAATGATTGACAATAAATAAAATGAGCTTCTTTTTATGAACTAAAACGTCACCAAAGTAGACAATGTGGACATGATAACATTATAAACTCCACAGTGGCTGCAGGCACTAACACACACGTTACAGCTAAGGAGAGACTGCCCAGTTTTACACACCAGTGTGTTGTTGTACTCACCTGTCTGAATGGTCCTCCACAACTTCTCTTCATTCTCAAAGCAGAATATAGCTTTACCACTCTGCCTCTCTGTCCCAGTATTACCTTTTTTATGCTTTCTTTATTGAGAAATGCTCATTAACAGACGTACAGATACATAGACAGTTGAACAAAAAAATAAAAAAAAATAAAAAAACAAGGCAAAAAGAAAACAAAACTAAAATAATTACATTTCATAATACCAGGGTTTGTGCTCATGTTATATACATAATATTATAATCATTTAATAATTTAAGAGTCTTAATGACTCTCTTGTTTTTAATATAGGTTATGATGTTGCTGTACTGTTTAAATTCAGTCATAAAATGCAAGAAAGTCGGCTTGGTTCCTGACAATTTTTTCTTATAGATATGAGATTTTCCAAAAATAATGAGTAATTGTAATACATACAGCATGTTATATCAAATCTTATCTTGATTCAAATATATCATACTTTTGTTTTCACTCTGTAACAGATACAACTTGAAATGTGACGTAGTACAATACTTGTGATAAATAGTAGGTCTGGATTACCTAAGTAAAAGTCAAATTACAGATTTTTAAAAATACTCAAAAAAGTATAAGTAGTTACACACAAAAACCAACAACTTAGTTACAGTACAGTATTTCCTGGTGTTAAAATGGCACTTCAATGCACATTTTGCTTTAAGCTCATGGTTTTTTATATAATTACTTGTGACATTAGACACATAAGAAAAAAAATGTGTAGCATCTTAGATTCCCAGCTTGTGCAGAAAGATAACAAATACTCAGTGAAATCAGAACAACTTGCATAGAAAACAACACAGATGTTGGTCTCTCCAAAATATTTAAGTGCAGGTTGATTGAATGGAAATCTTTGGGACCACCTGCTAGGCTTGGTTGAATTACTGTGAATAGAGCAATCTGCATCCTATAGTAGTTTGTACTGAGTTGTGTTATAGTGACACGGTTTGGAGTAGTGCTGTCACCCTGGAGATGCATATATATATTTTCAATAGTTCTGGAAAATATAATAAATTGCAGCAGCTTACAAGGTTTATTCATTACATTATGTCATTATAGATATGGTTTTATTCATATCATTAACTGTGTATAGTATATCATGTCATACATATAAAATACACACAATGACTACTTTTTGTGATTAAAGTAACAGATTAGACATCTTAGTCTGTGAGTTGATGGCAGGCTGATCAACAGGAACCACTGTTTGTTTTTGTCCTCTAGGTGGCAGCATCTCTCTCAATATGACACTGTGATGAAGCAGCCTTGATGTCATTGCCTCCCACAGACACTGCACTGCAAGTTCAGCAGCTTTGGAGAGGACAGAGAGGACAGACAGGACATCCTGTCTGTCTTTCACAAACCACCACATGAACACAAGTTTAACGCATAATCTTCCCCTTTATATTCAAACTCTTATTCAAAGTTATGTGTATAATGTTAAAAAACTAAAAAACAAACACACTCATGTATACATGGTAATCACTGCTATGAAAAACATGTAGCTTTGTCAGAGAAAGTACATATAGCCTTTGCTGGTGTTTTATTCAAGGATAACTATGAGACAAATACATAAACACTGATACTTTTGATGTATTTCAGCATTCAATTTATGAAACCACTCAAAAAAATTGAGTGGGAACTCAGACATTATTAGCAATGCAGATGAACACAGCCAATGTTCGTCTGTGTTAATGTGTCAGTGACAGTTGAGCTGTAATCTAAACCAGACTATTTGTAGTTACATTGAGTTCTTCAGCAACGTCTTCATTATCACTGCGTCTCTCACCGCGGTGGAACACGGCGGTTTTGTACAACTTGGGAGGCCGAGCCTCTTAACCATTTTTCACAAGCTGTGATCACTTGAGAGGAGTATTATATGCGGTGGATGCTCATGTGGTCTGTTAAAGAGAGAAAAAACAACTTTAAGTCTCCCCACAAGACTGCTTTGATCACACAGACATCATGTGATCTTCGACAGATTTGTGGACACGAGCGGGCTGCTGGAGGTCGTCTGACACGCGGCATACACTGTTTTGACTCATGTGACACCTGAAAACAGAGAGCAGTGGCTGCTGACCTTCCAAATCACATGTTTTTTTATGCTAATATTAATCATTTCACAGAAAAAGGTCACATACATATTTTCATATACCAACATGACTTTTTGTGTGTGTGGTATCCTGGGTCACTTTTATTAATTTTCTAGGTTAACATTTTTATTCTAACACTCAAATCTATAAAGGCAGATCCTTTCATGTAATGTCAACTGCTATTAAATACTTTCTTTTCACCCCTTTTTATGTTTTTTTATAGATTTATGAAGCTCTCGTAACTATTTGAGGGGTCCCGACCCTCCTTCACTGAGATATTTTTTAGATGATTTTCGCATTTTTCAAACAATTCCAATGGAAAAAATAAATAAATCTGAAATTTTGAGAATAAAGTCATGCTATTACAAGAATAAAGTCATAAGTTTACAAGAAAAAAGTCGTAGTATCATGAGAATAAAGTCACAATATTATAAAGTAGTAATTTAATGTGTTATTTGAGAGGGGAAATAGAGGAGCGTGTCACCTGTGTGAAAATGAGTTACGTGGAGCATCTTGTGAAGTTATACTTTAGTATAGATTTCACAAATAACTCATTTTTCTTCTCAATGTTGTTCCAGCTGTATCCTCTCGTCTTCATCTCTCCTTCGATGGTTCGCCTCCAGGTTGTTTTGGGCCTCCCTCTTTTGCGTTTTCCCTCTTTTGTCATGTCATCAGACGGTTTCCTTAATATATGTCCGAGCCATCTCCATCTTCTTCTTATTAATATTGTTTCCATGTCCAAGCACCCTGTCGTTTTGTGTAGTTCATGGTTTGTAATCTTCCTAGGCCAGAATATCCTCATGATCTTCCTGAGGCGGGTATTGTGAAAGCTGGAAAGCTTGCCTATGTCTCTTTCAGTCATTCTCCAGCACTCAGCACCGTATGGAAGGACAGAAAGTACACAGCTGTTGTATAACTTTATCTTGGTGTTTCTAGTTATATGTGTCGACTTCCAGATGTTTCCAAGTCTTATAAATGCTGTCCTTGCTTTTCCTAATCTGGACATAATGTCTTGGTCAGCTCCACCATCTGATGTTACCTAGC
The DNA here is from genome assembly GCA_916701655.1 of Sebastiscus albofasciatus. Lineage (NCBI taxonomy): Eukaryota > Metazoa > Chordata > Actinopteri > Perciformes > Sebastidae > Sebastiscus > Sebastiscus albofasciatus. The sequence goes on from CAKAOI010049430.1 coordinate 62,504, forward strand.
TTCCGAGGTATGTGAAAGATGACGTACATGTCAGTTGTTGTCCATTTAGCTCTATGACAGGTGGTTCTTTCATGTTGAGGGACATGACTTCTGTTTTCTTGATGTTGATCTTAAATCCCAGCTGCTTGCATTCTTCTGTAGTCTAGATGTTTTGTCTTGCATGTGACTTGGTAGATGTGATAGGAGAGCGAGGTCGTCAGCATATAGTCTAAGTCCTCTAAGTTTGAAATCCATCTGATGCCAGTGTTTGAGTTGTTTAGGGTTGTTCGCATTACCCAGTCCACAACTACAATGAACAACAGGGACTGCTATGCATCTGAAGTCAGTATAGAACACTTTCACAGGTGATACTATCTTTGCTGGTATTCCATAATGTTGGAGAATTTTCCAAAGACTGTCCCTGTGGAGGCCATCAAATGCCTTCTCAAAATCAATGACGTTGATGATGAGTTGTCTCTACCACTCTGTACATTGCTCGATGATATTTCTTAATACAAAAATATGGTCATTGCAGCTTTTCCCTTCCTAAATCCTGCCTGTTCTCACCTTAGTATGTTGTCCACTGCTATTGGAAAGTAATGTAATTCCCCTCCAGTTGTTACAATTGGTTAGGTCTCCTTTCTTGGGTAGCTTGATGATGGTTCCTTCTTGCGAAGCATTTGGGATGGTCTCATTTTGCCATATCTTCTCAAACAATGGATGTAGAATGTTAGCCGCAAGGTTTGGGTTGGTTTTGAATAGTTCTGCTGATAATTGGTCATTTCCTGGAGCTTTGTTGTTCTTTAAGCTTTTGATGGTTAATTCGATTTCAACTCTTGAGGGTGCCTCGGTGCTGATTTCTAGATCTTCGTCAGCTTCTGATATATCTTTTGGCACATCAGCACCACATTATCATCGGTATCAAGACCTTAAAAAGATTGTGCAAGAAACTGTGTTTATTCCGAAGAAAGAACCACATGGACCTGATGGGGGAAATTGCCTCTTTTGTGGAGGAAATTACTTTTTTTCTCGTAAAGTTATGACTTTATTCTTGTAATATTACGACTTTTTTTTTTCTTGAAATAGTATGACTCTATTTTCATTAAATTACAACTTTTTTCACATAATATAATGACTTTATTCTCAAAATTTCCGATTTTTTTTCCCTCAATGTGGCCCTAATACTCCGTCATACTATCTCCCCTCTAAAATAACATGTAAAATTACTACTTTATAATATTATGACTTTACTCTCATAATACTACGACTTTTTTCTCTTAAATTTATGACTTTAATCTCATAATATTACAAGTTTTTTTCTCGTAAACTTCTGACTTTATTCTCGTAAGATTATGACTTTATTCTCAAAATCTCAGATTTATTTATTTTTTTTCAATGTGCTCCTAATACTCCGTCATAAGATTGAGACCTTTGACAGCAACAAAAAAACAAAAAACATTTAACTCAATGCCAATTCAACTGTGTTTTGAATACAGGATGTTTTGCAGTACATTCAGCATTGACACATGGTATAAAGAGGCCGGTTGAGTCATTCAGGTTTGAAAATCTTGGTGTTTTTATTGTAAGTATTGCATCTTCAACTTACACGACTAGAATCATCATCAGACTGCATGTATTACAAAGGATGGCCACAGGTTCAGAACAACAGGACGACTCCCTACGGGACTGCTCGTTTGGTTGGGCTAACTCGACTTTCATGGACCCGTTTGCTCAAAGCCAGACGCCAGAATGGAGTGCGGTTTACAAAAGACACTGCCAACAACGTCCACTTTGTCGTGGCTGATACACTTCTGGCCAAGCTGCACAACTGGAAAGTTAACCTGAACCACCGTCAGGACCGCAAGTCTACACCTAAACCTTAAAACACAGGAGGTAAAAATATAGCTTTGTGATCACCAGCTTATGAAGATATGCTATTGTTTTGAATCTGCAGCATTGCCAGAAACTCTTTGTCAGACATCCCAACTAACCTGGGCTGATCCAGGACCAGTCTGCACTGAACTCAGAGTTGAGCTCAGTTAACTTTCAGTGCAAAATCATAGCTGCAAATTATGTGAGTCAGTCGTTATATCCGACGCTGGATATATTTGTCTTTTTATGACAAACACTCTCCAGAAGTCTGATATTTACTGAGTAGCAGGTGGGAAAGAGCCCAGCTGAGAACGGTGCAGACTAGTCATGGAGCAGTTGCCTCTCTAAAGCTCAGCCTTAGTAAGAACATGGAGCACACACACACACTCACTCACACTCACACACACACTCACACTCGCACTCACACACACACTGTACACTCACATGAGAGAGGACAGACCTGGCTTCAGTAAAATCTGTTCTTATAGTTTGTTTTATCCCGTGTGGGAATACAAGATCAGAGTAGTTTTGCCACATGAGACAACACAACGAGTGCCAGACAGTTTTCACACGTTTCAGTGATAAACAACAAAAACCAACACTATCAGAATCGCCCCGATGCAGTAAAAATATATTGTTCTCCAAGCAGGTTAAAACAGCACTAGAGTAGGATGCGATCCAGGAGTGGAATTCATTTTGTCGTCAAACATGGGACCTTTTTTTTTTTTTTTTTTTCCTGTCAGCAGTGCAGGTTCATAAAACCAACATATGGAGACGAAAAACAAAAGAGTTGAAGGTTAATAACTTAAACAGGGGAAGAATAAATGTAAACTGTCCCTCAGAGAGAGAGAGATAAAGAGAGAGGACACTGAGGTGTTCTGAGGTGGTTTTGGCATATATACTTTTTTTAATAATCAAGCACCAGAAGCGGTGACTTTCTGATTCAGTGCCAAGTCCAACAACCTCGACGTAGCTCCGCAGAGAGCGTACTTGTCAAACTCTACACCTTAATGATGTCCTTCAGAGGAACTGAAGGATTTGTTCTTTTTTTGTTTGTGTTTTCTTTAAATCCTCAGTCGGAGGCGTTGAATTGTAAATGTAAGACACATTTTGTCAACTAGATCACGAGTCTAATAGAGACTACGATCCTCCTAATAGAGGAAAGTGGAGTTTTAGACCCCTTTTATTGTGTAGTAGCTGGCTCAATAATTGCCAGTAAAGTCTTGGCTATCGATAAGCCTTGTGCAGAGATAACCTCCCCCTCAACACCCAAAAACAAACCGCACAGGAGAACTTATGAACAAGATGGCAAATGTTTCACCTTGGAAGGCCTTTTGTCTGTCAGCCTACGCGGTTGTTTCAGGTCTGCGTTTACGGTAAGAGGCGTAGCGTGTTGTCGGGGGAGTCGGCTCCGGACAAGGCCGGCGACTCTAAACAGGCGAGGCTCAGCACTAGGAGCAGCTTAGGGGCCAATTACATTTCAAGTGTCCATTGAATAAAACATCAGAAAAATAAAAAATAAAACAAAATGGCTACATTTCATATCCCCTCCCACCCTCCCCTACCCGAAACAAATGAACAAAAAGCAATAAAATATACAGTTCTTAAAATAAGGAATGAGGAATAAGCATCAAGAAGAGGAGTAAAGTAAGACAGAACCAAAATAAGTTAACTTCTTTTTTTCCCCATTGCTTGTGTTCTTTGAGGGAAATGAGAAATAAATATTTAAAAAGGAAGGTGTTTTTTTGTTTTTTCATTCACATACAAAAGGATTCATGTGAGCTCCATGAGAGAGAAAGACAGTGGGGAAAAAAAGAAAAATAAGATACAGAGAGCTGTGGTTGAAGTGCAATTCTTAATGCCAGTGGAGTTGGGATGGCGAACATTGACATCATACAACCCGTTTTCTTCTTTTCCTCCACAGATCACCTGACCACCAGTGGAATGCCATATACAGCTTTTACCCCCCCGCCCCCATTTCATGAACATTATAAACAAGAGAAAAAAGTCTAATAAATAAAAAGAGTGCCACACAAACTCTCCAACAGAAGTCATACTGGATGGGAAGCTGCTCCGTCGTTTGTGTTGTTTTTTTTTTCACTTTGAAGAGTAACTTTTTGTTTCCTTGTCAGCGCAGCAACAGAATGAATAGCTTTTACACCAGCAAACTGAACAAAGTAATAGCGTCCGTTCCACATCCACTGTCAATCTGAAGAGGATCAAATCTTTCCAATTTTTTTTTTTTTTTAAATGCACAATAAACACAGGTCAAACAGCAACAGAGGCAATAGTTCTATCCATGAGCTCTAACTTTTTTTCTTTTTTAAAAAAAACTCCTTTTTAAGGTTTAATTCATTAAGCTATTTGTATGTACAAAACAAAAAAAAAAGAAGTAATTTGGACGGTCACACAGTCTTTAGGGGAGAAGAGAAAAATAAATGCGAAGGAGTTCGAACTGACGGGACGAAAAAGGACTACAAGAGTTATTGCTTGTTACTGCTGGAAAGAGGATGGACATCTATTCCAAAGTTTGTTGTTGTTTGGACTTTTTTTCCTTGTTGCTGTTGTTGTTTTTTTTTTTTTTTCTTGGTTTGTGCCGTTTCTATGGACAGCTCTAAAGTAGGCAAGTGCAGGATAGCTTGTCGTAGCTGCTTGTCGAGGGGGAGAGAAACCAAAACAAAACACACACACACAAGTTACAATTTCCACTCTTTGAAAAAGCACTGAGCACCCACATTCGACAGGAATGTTGTTGTTTTTCTTTTCCTCCATTTTTTGTTTTTTTTTTGGTTGTTTTCCTCCGTGCTTGTGTTGGAAACAATCGCTGCAGACGCACTTTGTTTTGCTTTAAAAGCTTAGTGGTGGTAGATCTGATCTGCTTCCCACCCGTTGGTTTGTTTCACAATAGCACCAATTCGAGTGTCCGAGCGTCTGCGGTGTCGAGCAGAGGTAATGAAAGAAACAATAAGACGAAGGGTTGAATTCAGGGCTGAAGGGGATGTTCATCGGGGCCACGCTGTGTTGATATGGCAAAGTTCACCCACGGTGTTGATTATAGTCCAGATTAGATGTGCTACCGTTTATCCAGGCCCGACACCAGAACGTTAAGAAGGGATACACAGGACCAGCTCAACACACATACACACACACACACCACAGGAGAGAGAACCAAACTACTTCAATATCATATGAATTTAAGTGCATGTTGGATCAAATTAGGGGTTGTGTGTCTTTCAAAAATTCAGACATTTGACAGTTCAAGGAAAGAAAAGTGAAATCATTCATTTTGTGGGTTTAAAAATCAAGACGATGGGTATTTTTTCTATATCAACCAGGTCTCTGATCTCCTTATAAAAAGAAGATTAAAACCAATTGGCAGTTTCACATCACTGTGTTTGGGTCCCTGGTGTCGGTTGTTGGTCGGGGCGGCTCAAATTCAGAAGTGAGGAGAAGCTCTCAGCGAAGCTCCTCCAACAGTGGGTTCCGCAGCGCAGGAGGAGAGCGGGGGGGGGGAGCAGGAGGGAGCGCTGCCGAGAGGCGGGAGCGACAGGAACGCCGTTAGCTGGGGGGGCGTGGCCGTCGTCGTCGGAGGTGGCATGGCTGGATGGATAAACAGATGGGAGGGCAGGCGGGTTTGGCAGGGAGGAGGTGGTGGTGGTGGTGGTGGTGGTGTTGGTGTTGGTGTTGGTGGTGGCGGGGCTCTAGGAGGAGAAGGCAAGTTTGACACTGCAGGAGGAGTAGCCCTCGTCGCTGGCCATGCTCTGCAGGCTGCTGTGGTCGTCCAGGTCGCTGGTGCTGGCTGTGCTCACACTGTCCAGCTCTCCATGGGAGAACTCTGTGCTTTCCACGTCCACTTCGATCTCCTCTGCAGCCGAGGATGGAGAGCAGAACATAGAGAGAGGGGTGGAGAAGTGGAAAATACATTAGTGTCAGGATAATGGGGTTGCTTTAGGGATAAGGCTGACAATATTTTATTTTCTTAAAGCCATTTCTCACTAGTGCGGTGTGAAAATGCGGTGCGTGAATATGGAAAATGTGCGTGCGAATTTTCCGTAAGACAGCTATGCAGTTCCAGCGTGAATTATCCGCATCATCGATCATCTATCTACCCAGTGAGTTTCCTATATAGTGCCTGTGTCATCACAACAGAAACCTATCCAGATGTTAACTACACAATACATACAAAACTAATCCGACCCCAAATTTTATGCTAATGCTAGCTGTTGTAGCTAGCCCCGTTCCTTGACCAACGTATAACGTTAGCCGAGTGCATATCAGCTACACTACCATCTTCATCGTATCCCAGCTGCTGGGCGATCTTAAGCCATATATTGTCCTTTATTCGGTTGATGGGGTAACTTTAGTCGTCGCCATGTTTCTCGTACATTATTGGGTGTTGGGAAGGGGACGGCCCGTTGTTATTCTGAAACGCCAATAGTCCAAAAAATGGCCCATTGGACCGAAAAGAAGCCCATTTGTCTGACAGTCCGTTACCCCGAGAACAAACGCCCATTGTTACGAAAGTACACGCTCAACAAACAGAAGCACATGGCTAAATATTATACAAAACGACACAATCAGTTGAAACAAAAGATTTCATTGGTGAAACATATGTTTCCGCAGGCAGAAATCGAGGTCCGTCCAAATATTTTTTCCCCTGCATGAATGCTGTGCAGGTGTGTAAGCATTTAAAAGAACCCACAAAATCAGTTTTTCTAAATTCCCATGCAAATTTTTCAGTCGAAAATCAGTGCTTGGTGTGAAACAGCTTTAAGAGTTAAAAGACCAAAACCAACAATTTGTATTAATTGCTAAACAATGAGTTCTCTTCTGGTCAAATACTTAATATCACTATTTACATGACTACATTGCAGCGGTCCATGTAAATAAATATGTATCCAATAAACATGGTTCAGTTTCACTTAGTTGAACCGGGATGGAACCAGGTTGGAGTGACAAAAACTAATGAAGGCTTTAATTTGTTACTTCAACTAACCAAAGTTTACTTTAAAACTTTTAGGAAGCATTCACATTTTAAACCTCTTTCCAGGGAATTTGTGTTGATTGTTTTCAGCAACACTTCACTTCACATCCAGTACCAGAGGGACTCTGACGGGTACAACCTCAATGTGGTAAAACTAGGTCAGGAGCAGCTGGAGGGTTTGAGGCCTTATAGTCGCTAAATTAAAATCCTGTTTAAAGACTGCGGCCTAACTCACCTTGGTCAGAGTCAGAGCGGTCGGAGCAGAGGGTGGAGCCCACGCTGTCCATGCGTATCCTCTCCCCCTCCCCTGGGCTGCTCTGGGCGGCAGCACCGCTGCCTCCCCTCAGCAGCTCCAGCTGGCGATGGAGGTGCCTCTGCTCCCGCTCCAGAGACTCCAGCTGGTACTGGCTCTTCCTGTCTGCCTCTTCAAGTTTCTGGTCAAGAGAAAGAGCAGAGGGAGACAGAGGAAAGGTTAATTGTGTGCGTCAGGGGACAGGGTGAGACGAGGATGTATAGATAAAGTGTAAGAGGAGAGGATAGCCAGATTAAAAATGACGTTAAGAAAAAAGGTGAGACACAAGATTAGTAGGTGACTGTGAGAAATATAGAGGAGATAAGAGAGCGAGAGAGGGAAAGCTGGAAGAACAACTTGAACAACAGTATTGAGATACAAAAGAGATAGATGTTAGTCTGTAAGGGAATTCTTTTCATATGAAAAAGACTGTTTTGTGCTGCGTTTGTATTCTGACAAACAAACAGCACCTGTTTTAGAATTCAGCCACTAAGACGTTTGTGTCCCTTGGACTTTCCTCCTGCCAGCTCTGAACCCCCTAAATGATTTCCCTCACCTGCCTTGTTTACACCGTGTCGCCTCCTTTACTCGCTGCCTCTGTTAACGCCTCGTGCCTTGACAATATAAGCGAGGGCCGTGGCAGGGACCGATACAGCCGCATGTTGTGCGTCTAACCTTGTAGCCTCATGTCACGGTCGCCGACAGTGACGAGCATGACTCTGGCGACGTACCAAAACAATAGGCCGTCAATAAGAGATGGAGAGACTCAAGTTGACAGCAGCAGAAGTGCGGAGTGGTGACGGCAGTAGTGGAGGGGTGTGGGGGGCACACAACAACAACATGGGCTTTATGCTTCCCATGAATACACGCTACGGCCGGCCCCACGCAGACTGCTAAATCTCAGGCAGTCACATGCCTGTTTATTAAGTGGATGGGAAAGCATGAAACGAGATGTCTTAACGTGTTATATGCTCAGGCAGGGAAATTATCACCAGTGACCAGCTGAATACTGGATACATTCTTGCTGAAGTTTGTTTGCATGAGACAATTTTGAATGCTGTGGGGAAATGTATTATATTTACACACCAGCAGTGTGTTCTTGTCAAAACATTTGGATGGAATTATTCCTGGATGTATTTTAGGTTTCCCCCTACTTACACGTTCATAAACTAAAATGATCCATAAATATCAATGAAAATTGCAATAAAAATGCACATTGCAGTCAATAAGTCATTGTTGTGAAATAAACGAATGACCCGCCAGCTGAACATTATCCCGCTTATTACACGGCTACTTACTTAAGAAATCAATAAATCAACACAAAAATGGTACTCCTGACTCCAACATCAGAAGTGCGCCCATAGCAACGGTCTGCTATAAAGAAATAACCGATCGTAGAACGCCGTGATTGACCAATCAGAATTGACTATTCAACAGAGCCGTGTAATAATCACATGTAATTTGAATTTTAATCTCTAAAACATGTGTGCCGTGGCATCCCTGCCTCTGCAGCAACACAAATAAATGACATATCAAGAGTGATCCCAGCAGTAGATAGTTAAATTTGGCAGCAAAGGTCAAAACAAATAAAATCCAAGCAGGGATTTATTTTTTTTTAATGGTATGGTGTTTGTTGTATCAACATATCCTGACCATAACTGTCTGGTTTTCATCATCAATACATCATGTGTACGTCGTTGTCATATTTTTTATTTCTTAGGGAGTCAAATATATTTCAGATGCCACTACCGGTCTTGCTTAAATGATGCACTTTCTTCTTATGCCCTGTGGTTCATATAGATATTTATACATCTTTAGCGCTGTGTGGGTGAGCTCTCCTATACCTTTATGTGTGCTTTGGCTTTGTTGAGCAGGCCCAGGGTGGTGTGGCGGTTACAGTCGGGTCCCAGGGGTATGAGGGTCTTCAACCTCTCGAGACACAGCCGCAGGTGAGCTCGTCTGCAGAGGAGAGACAGGAACAGAAAGAGAAACAGAACCATTAGATACGTGACAATGTACAGTAGGGAAGGGCGACAGCCTGGGCAGTAAATATGAAATGTACTGCATGCTGGTAGTTAAATGTCTTGCTCAATAGCACATGGGAATTGCAACTCTATATCAAAGGTCAGAAGGTTCTTAAAGAGAAAGTTCACCCACAAAACACTGTTTAAAAGGGACTGTATGTAAGTTTTTACAAGTAAAAACATTTTTAATAATTTTTTAATGTGTGGCTGGAACAGGCTGGAACCTAAACTAAAAAATTAGCTTCCGCAACTATCTGGATTTCCTCTATCAGCCTGTAGACTGCTTTTAATGTAAAGAATGTGGGACGTTTTTCCAGGAAAATCGAACTGATGTGACGTCATGCGCGCTCGCGAGTGCCTTTACCCTCTTTAGCTCCGCTACAGGGCTAACAGTGTGCAACGATAGCGAACGTTCGGTTAGAAATGGAGTCTGCTAATGCCAATAAACGACCAGCCACAACCACAACTCAGACTCCAACACAACCTCCACGGAGGCAAAAAATAACCAAAGTTATATCTGGTAAAGCCAGTCCAGCAAAACAGGAATGTGACCGACGTCATGGGGGAAAACTCGGATCAACATTGGCCAGGCCTTCGATTCATGGAGGGACCTTCGTTTGGTTTTGGGTATCCAAACGGACCCCAAGCTGGAAAAATACCTATTGGACAGGTTAGCCAACATTACTGTCAAGCATGTGAAATATATAGTGATATTGTGGTTTTAGCTGTCAATCATGTTCAGACTTGTGTGTGTCGCCTCACTGTTTTGACCGATGCTCGCTCGTGTCTACGCAGTACGAGCACGAGCGTGAACAACAGGACGCTGACTGTCGTTGACTTAACGGCAACAGCGTCCTGTTGATTCTTACATAGAGCTCCTTTAAACCAGCTGCCCTCTATGTTATTCTGTGGTATTCTGTATTTTCTCATGCACAGATAACTGGCTAAACACAGATGTCAAGCTATTTGCATGACTTTACACCCACCCTTAGTAAAAGCAGCAGCTGTTCTTAGTGGGTTCTGAGCATCTGAGGGTGGATTTTTCCTTTTAAAAGATCTACACTTCAGCACCTAAATGCAAGCAGCATTCTGTCATCTCGGGACGCGAGCTCATTAAGACACATTGTAATTCTTACTTTGTAAGAATCCACCAGCTGCAGACCAGGCGCGTGTATTGTAAATCCCCGGCTTATAGTTCAACAACACAGCAGGTTGCATATGATTCACGTCTCATGTAAGCCTCGAGACGATACATTATCCTCTGCTGGTATTTCTTGCACCCAGCTGTAGTTAGTTACCCTTCTCGCCTACATTACAAACAACAAGTTGTAGCTAAGGGGAGAGGGAGGGAGGAAAGGTGTAATGGCATTTCCTGGACCCCGCTCGGCTCGGACGCTCCATCATCCTGACAGTCCCTTATTCCGTGACTGCAGACAGGCCAGGCCTGCTATCTATCCTGCTAATGGCTCTGGGTTGAGAGGTAACGGGTGATAATTGTGGCTATAACACAATCAGCGCTCCATTAGCGGGAGCTGCCCTTTCAGCGAGCTTGAAGGGAAAAGTGGAGAGACATTAAGAGTCAGTGGACTCAGCGGAGCCACCCAGGACCGCCGGAACAATCTCTGGGGGGAAAGCCCAAAAGAGACGAGCCCAGGGGACAGGACTGCACTGATTACACCGCTGGGCTAGACTGCTCTCTGCTATGCTCTGCTGCTTTAAGACTGGTGGAGACATGTGAGCACCGGCTAGACGTATATCTGTCTGTGTGCATGTTTGTGTGCAAAGGGGAGGCTCAGCTATGCATGGATGGTGCTGATAAGAACACGAGAGGCCATTAGGCCACTCCAGTACAGTATGTATTTATATAAGAGTGTGTGCTTAAACTACGTGAACAAGACAAGAAGTGCTGCGTGTCTGGGGAGTGAAAGAGGAGGTCTCCTGATTCAGTCTACAGCTCTAAAAGTTTGGAAGTCACAAGACATGCACACGAGCGTCTTCAGCCTGGGAGATTGTAATAATCTTAGTCGATGAGTCAACTAATCGCTCTTTTTGGTCTTAGTCAACTCAGATTTCTTTAGTCAGTAAGTCGTTTAGTAGGCTTTTTCATACTTCCACAGCACATCTCTGGTAAACACAAGATTTAAAGTGGTGCTTTTTTGTGATTCTTTGTGGAAAAACTCAGTTTCAGATCTGTCAATTAAATCAACTAATCGATTAGCAGACAATTGTATGAGTCTTAGTCGACTTTGTTAGAGGACAGTAGGGCTGCACAATTGATCGAATATTAATCGCAATCACAATTTTCTACAATTAAACGAACATGATGGACTGTGATATTGACGTTTAAAATGCTCCACTTATAGAAAACTCTGCTGCACAAATCAAGCGCTTCCTAAACTAACAGCTAGAGACGCACCGTCAATCAGCAGCCGATCGAAGCCGGACAGTTTTCAGCAGTCTCAAATCAGATCAACTGCAAGTCCAAAATAAGCCGTTCCGGAGGAACAACCTTAAAAACACTGGGAACAACTAACTTAATCAGACATTTATGATGCTGTAATTCGTTCCCATGCATGTTGCTCAGAGTAATGACTGAGACTGGCTCGTCTGCCGACAGCACGGGGCTACACAGCTAACGTTAATGGAGGTTCCACTGAATTATATTATGATGCGTTCAGGCTCTGCTCAGTAGTAAATATTGTATGAGTATTAGGCAAATGTAAATTATAACGCTATCATGATGCGTTCAAATGTAATCTTGTAAAATGTAGTTTTTGGCGTGAAACTTGAGTAAACAGTTGTTTGAAGGAGATGTTTTCATGGCAATATAAAATAGATATTAGAGAGAGAAATATGACCTGTTTAACTTCCTAACACTAGAGTCATCTATTGGCAGCTTATAATACATAATTAGAACTATTAATGACAAGATTTCAAAGCTAATATTTAAATAAAAATACAATTCTTTCTTAATAATTTGAATGGTGTGTTTTTATGCTAATAACCACTATAGATGACAATATCATATTTAAATGTGAAATTACAATACAAATATTTAGTCTCTAAAATCTATGAATAATTGTGATAAATAATCATGATCTCAATATTGATCAAAGTAATCGTGAATTTCATTTTGGCCATAATGGTGCAGCCCTAAAGGACAGCCCTTTACAGTTCGGCTCAGGTCATCTGTCTGTGCAGTCAGTTCTATTCACAGCAGAGAGCAGAGTCCACCTTTGCTCTTTATCTGCAAAATGTCTATCTGCGTTTGTCTCATCTGAACCCCGACGTACACACACATACACAGATATCCACTGGCAATTAATCACTTTCTACATGCAGCTCCACCTGGGAGACGTCTAGGACGCGCTACAGAGAGGACAACATGGCAGAATATCCGTCCCAGTACATCCAGTTCTCACCATTTTTGTTCAACACTTGATCATGTGGAAATGAGGCGTTTTACTGCAATTTGCCATGTTTGCTACATAAGCGTTTTCAAATTAAGTAGGCCATGTACAGGGAACGTTTCAACATTGCTGATAGGCCAATAAATTATTTATTGTGTGCAGCTGTAGCTGAAGAGCTGACACAAATATAATTTCACGTTACATGCAAGAACAAACTCACACTTGCTCATGAACGTCCTATCTGTAATCCTAAATGCTCACTTTTAGGATCTCGTATGTGCTTTTTCCTTAGTCACAAATACAAAAAAATGTTCCACACACAGGAGTGCTTGATAAGGGAGGCTGAGAGGGCAGAGCAGGACACACTGATCATGTATGGGCCTGTATGTCTGGCCTGTCAGGCGTCTAGTTAGCAGACACCGGAGCCCACGATCTTCTCCTCCACTCCCATCGAGATTAAAACAACCATTTCAGCAGACAACCTCAGATAACCCCCACTTACAACCACTCCACTCCTCCTTCCCACCCTCCCCTCTCCGTGACCCAGATGACATGATGAATGTAGGGAGGAAGCGGGGGTACGCTGACCACACAGTCAGGCACCGCAGAGTATCACCACATGGCTAGGACCGAAATATCCCATTATGGATCTTAGTGCTAAGACCTCTATTAGTGAGTGCGGTGTGAGGCGTCACTCGTCGGGCTGCTGAATCGCCACTTTTTTGCAGAGTCAGTGTTAAACCACAAACACCCTTTCACACACTCATATGAAGATGAGGAGGAGTCTGCCACGCTGGCATCTCTTTAAGCACTTTGAGTCCTGGTTCAGCTACATTATGTACTGTGTGTGTGTGTATCTCCTCTTACAGCAACACATGCTACTGGGCATTCAAACACCCTCATCGTGCCTCTCATTGATAGACCGACATGTGAGACGTACAGCGTGACATTTATCCTAATCTCTGGGGCCATGACGTGCTCTGCCGTGGAGCGCTCTGATAACTGCAGGAGGTGAAAGAAGCGGAGAAGAGGGAGTGACGGAGGAACAGTGTGTGACTGTGAGAGAAGGAGAAGAGAGAGTGAGTACTAATGTGTAATTCATGGCCATCACATTGGGCTGCCTGGTAACGGGGAAGTCAAACAACTGGAACTCTTATTCTCAGCTGGCCAAGCATTTCAGAAAGAGCGACAGGCAACTGAAGATAATGGCAGAGACCGGTTTATCATGTTAGTCTGCACCACCAGCACTATCTCTAACTGTCTCACTCAGGGGTTAAAGGTCATAAGCTACTGGCTACCGGAGATGCCCCCAAGACAGGCCCACAATCTCTGAAAAAGGGCTTGTTTATCATGTCGACCCATAGCCAAAGAGCTTAAACCATCTGCAGCTTACAATATGAGTGGCGGCTTGCGACCATAAATACCTGCGTGCTGCAGCCAGAACCTCTCTGTGCCTGTGCCCTCTTGTAGCCACGTAACCAGCAACCAACCGTTTCCCTGAGTTCTTCGAAAAGACTGGTGCTAGTTACATAAACAGCAATGGATTCACTGTGCAGCCACCATAACTTCATGTCCTCAAGCTGCTAAAGATAACGATTGGTAAAGTACACTTTGTTAAAGGATGTGAGGATGGCAGGGAGTGTCATCATTCATCTGGTGTTAAAATGCTAACTAGCTACAGCATGTAAAAGCCAAAAGTAGACCGAATGGCAATGTTAGTTGTACTATTAGTTAGCTATGTTTAGCACTGTTATAAAAGTATTTAGATTTAAAAAAAAAAATCATATAGATGCAATGATTATAGTTGACATTAGGGCGGCAACTCAAAGATATTCAGTTTACTGTCATAGAGGAGTAAAGAAACCAGAAAATATTCACATTGGAATCAGAAAATGTAGATTTTTTATTTTTTTTTAATTACTCACACCGATAAATCGATTATGAAAATAGTTGGCGATTAAGTTAATAGTTGACAACTAATGGATTAATCGTTGCAGCTCTAGTTGACATATTAAGAAACTCAATGAGTTATTAAAATAAAAAATTAAACAACAAAGCCATAACTGCAATGAATGACAGGATCTCTATGACAACAGACAGGGTGGAAAAGAACAACAAGGTGACAAAGGAGTATATAATAGAACATTAATTAAAATATCCCTACTGCAGACTAATAGTAGTGAAGGCTTCTTTGTTTATCCAGCATGTAATGAATGGCACAGCAAGCTGTAGGTTGTCTGAATGGGGAACTCTTCATCTGTGGCGGATTACATAACAAGTGGCCGGCTGCTACCAGGACCTGTGCTCCGAACTGTCACGCACAGCAGGGATATCAAATCCCTCGCTGACAATGTATTCGGCGGTGGGAGGTTCCTGGGAACGCTAGCGAATACAATAGCATGTTTCATTTTGTTTTTTGCTGCCTTGCGGGTATACCTTAGCAAACAGCTGCTTTTGCAATCCCACGCTCTCTCTGGTAGTGAGAGCGGTGAGTCTACAACACAGGTCGATTTATAATGTACCTGGCTATTCAAAGGAAACCACATCTAAAACTGCTGCTGATCTCTGCTCTAAAATGGCTGTATAGACGGGAGAGTTTAGTTCTCACTTGTTAATGATGAGTTTATTATTTTTTTTTATACTTCTCCTGACGTCTCAATTAATGGTGGCTCGGTTCGGAAATGACCCTGAAACATCATACAGTTATTTTTGAAATAAGGGCGAAACATGCATTTCAACAGGTACATTGCAAGTATTATTAAGCATTTACTAAAATTGCCGCAAGAACAGATCAAGGCAAAAGATGTCTTCTAAAAAACAATAATAAAAAAAACAAAACGCCAGTTGATTTATTCCCCTGCTCCACACCCATGAAAAACAGGAGAATTAAAGTGTGCAAAATCCTAAAGGCACCACCTGCAGGCTCAGGACAGACACAGCCGGCCTTCCCTTTCCTCCTGAGACAATGAGGCACTTCCACTCTACCAGTGTGT
This sequence comes from Sebastiscus albofasciatus, assembly GCA_916701655.1. NCBI lineage: Eukaryota > Metazoa > Chordata > Actinopteri > Perciformes > Sebastidae > Sebastiscus > Sebastiscus albofasciatus. The sequence goes on from CAKAOI010049430.1 coordinate 78,058, forward strand.
GTTTGTGTGTGTTTGTGTGTGTGTGTGTGTGTGTGCGTGTGTGTGTGTGTGTTCCTGATGGGCCCCAGATGGGTACGCAGGCAGGCAGCTCTGCCTTTTGGCTTTGACATGTGAGCGAGCAGCCAGCCGGCCCCGGGTCACTGCACCACACCTTTCCTCCTCATCCACCCTCCTCTCTCTCATCCCGGCTCTCCATGAATCACGTGCAGGACCTGCCCTTTACTTCCATATCCAACTATACTTCCAGTCTTCTTTCCTCACTTCAGTTCAGTTGAATTCAACTGCAAAGCTCTGCCTCGTTTGTAAGGTTAAGTAACACTGAGAAACATTTATACTGAAACAAATCTGTTGTCATTTCTATGCAGCTCTTCCTCTCGCTGTAGCCGTTTTCACTTGTTCTTGAAATGCGTCAAACTGCCTCCGATGTGAGTGAAGCAAAGTCCTTTTTAAAGCAGCACTTTGAAGCTCTCCCTGTTGGTATGGGAGAGCTGCCCACCACAGCTCTCACTGAACCTACGCACATCATATGTACATCTCTCGTCAGTACAGCTTCAACAACACCTCTGCACTCAACCTCCCTCGTCCTTGTATTATCACACTCACACACGCAGAGTGCATGTGCCTTTGTAGGGGCACTGAAGGGCACACACACACACCTCTGTGTACATGCATACACTACATACACACTGATACCTGACATCTCTATAGTCAGAAACTATCCATTAATTTTGTTGTCAGTGTGACGTGAAACAAGTGTAAATGGCAGCAACAAGCTGTAATTCCATCAAGGTGACAGGAGCAGTCAGCAGAGTGTAGTGTCTTGACAATATCCCCATGACTCTGGAGGGATAATGCAAGAGAGACGTAAGATGGTATTGTAAACATTTGCATTCAGACAGCTTTTGAGCACATCCTTAGTCTTGTTAAAATACCAAAACGTAGACCATCTGGTGTTTTTCAGTGTTAAAGTGTGTGTGTGTGTGTGTGTGTGTGTGTGTTTGTGTGTGTGTGTGTGTGTGTATTAGGCCTTTGCAAGCTCACAAATCTTTTTTTATGAAACGCAGGAATGTCACATGTATTTCAACATTCCAATTCTTCAGCTGTGCCATAATTGTTGTTGTGCTGCAAAAAGTCTGCTGATTGGTCAAACACAAGCCTCCAGACTGCAACAACTTGTGTTTACAGAATTCCTTCATTCTATAAACAAGCACTGGTAGTCTCTGAAATCAATATTAAGACTTACTTTTATTTATATTGACACTAAATGTAGCCGAGCTCCTGACTTGTGAGAGTAAGAAAAACAAAATTTAAAATTTGTCATATGTGCAAACTTATTTCTCAAACCAAGCTCCATGTTTTCAATCCATTATCAGCAATTTGCCAAATGTATTTATTGGCCTTAAGCTGGGAATACACTGTACGATTTTAGAAATGTTGCTGTGTAATTCCTACTCCTGCTGTAGAAGTAGATCGTTTGTGATGTAAAGCCAAATCTAACGATTTATGTGCTCACACTGTGATCGTCAGTCACTGTACATGTAAAATAGAAAAAAAAACACGTCCCGTTGGCCCCTGCGGTCCGTTCTGGCTGTTAACAGTTGTCAAAGATTTGTTTGAAAGCTCCGAGGCAGGTGAAGTTTGTTTGCTAGCAGAGGTCTGTACGGGTCACAATGCTAACAAGACAGAAATGTGCTGCCTTCATCATCTGTGCCATCCTGTCTGCTGAAACGTCTAAGAAAAAAAAGAAGAAAAAAAAGGCGTATATGGACTTGCAGGTGGCTAGGAATATGGTTTTGCAGAGAGAATTGGAGGTAAGCTAGCTATGTTTTACTATATCTATTGTACATTGTTATCTTGATAGCTACACTCTGATTATTGTAAAAAAAAAAAGTGAAAAAAGGCAGTGACGTTTTGGAATCGGCTCGTGGCTCTGCTTCAACTGTGCGAGAGCCTGTGGACAACTGACCAAATCTTCTGACATGTCAGAAATTCATCGGTTGGGAGGAGTTAATCGGCCCTCGGGCCCCTCGCACTGCACGGCAAACGACGCCCGACAAAGCTGAAACTCGGGCCGTCTCTAAAATGAGTCGTGTGGCTCCAAATTAAAATTCGGGCCAGAAACGGGCTTAAATCGTACAGTGTATGCCCAGCTTTAAGGATCTTATCGTCCTGGAGTTAGTTCCTGAGATGATTTGGTTTTGAAGTCTTACATTATGTGATGCTAACAACATCTAATCTTCCAGTATTTTCCTTTTCACCCCTTTTTTAATAGGGCACACATCATCTCCATTTTCTGTTTGTTGTGCAGTGATGTTATTTTCAAAGTAATTCTTAAGACTAAATGACACGAGACATCATTTTTCTTGCTCAGGTGCATCCTGTTACTTTGAAGACATTACTTGATGTAAACAACTAGGGAGCCGTCATGTTCTTCACATGTTACTTAAAGCCTCGCTTGATTATCTTACGTGGCCGCTAAACAGACAGAAATAGGTGGAGTGAGTATTGAGAGGGAAAAGGGCTAAGCAGAGAAAAAGGAGTGTGAATAAAGGAAATAAAGAACACCTGGGCCTGGAGTGACACGAACAGAATTGTATTTTTTCTTCTTTTCAGCCACCAAATGCAACTGAAAACAGCGCTGCCAAAGCAGCCAGAGTTTCTGCTTATTTTTCATTCAAAGTCCTCTGGAACCGACACCATTAGTTGAAGCGCGAGGAGCGATGGAGAAGAAAAAAAATATGGCTGCCCTAGATTCCAAACTTGTGAATACATAAATAATGGATAACTTCTCAGGCCATCCAAGATGTCTGACATAATTACTGGACGTTCTCTTAAAAGGGGAGGGTCAGATTTCCAGCCCAGATACCAGTCAATACACTTCTCTTTGGCAAATCCCACACACTCTCTCAAACCCATTTAACACACACACACACACACACACACACAATTTGACCTACTTCTAATACGAGCAGAGGGGGAGGAAATTTGACCCTTCACCCAGTTATTACACTAATTACACATCACCAATGACCGCCTCAGCGGTAAATCTCCCAAATTGACATGCGAAAGGAAATTAAGACATCATTATACGGGCCCTCTTAGGAGAAAAAAAAATAAAAACTTGACTTTGCGAGGGAGTTCTATTGTTTCTCTCCTGCCTCACTCCTTCTCGAGTGTCGAGGCTCATTTAAAGCAGCCGCGAATCATGATTCGCAGCGATGTCAAAGATTATTGGAGCGATTAGAGTATTTTGTAATGCAAAGCCTCATTTAAAGCAGACTAAGCCATGTCCATCGAGCACTATATCAAATAAACGGCAAATTATCTCTCTGTGTGGTGGAGGGCAATTAAATCAAAACAGAAAATGTGGGCACAGATGTTTTTTCTTCTACGCTTTGAGCATTGTTTTCCAAAAACATTCCAAATCCATTATTTCATGGTTAAAAATAGCGAGCGTGAGACGCTGGGTTGCTTAAATGGTCCGGACCGGTCGCTACATGTAAGGCTTCCTCTCCCAGATCATGTCTAGTAAAACAACATGTGAACATGTGGCACAGTGATCCATACTCTGCAGATGGTGACATGCAATATACATGGAGAGGAGAGCAGCGCTCAACCCACATAGCAGCCCATACATTTGTTTCTCATGATGCTCAAAACACATTCAAACTGTTGAGGACAGATGATCACAGCTTAAAAAAAAAAAAATAAATAAATAAAAAATCACACTCCCGATGGTTTAGTAAATCATTGGAACAAAATTCCTTTATTGCACATTTGGCATCTTGTATCAACACCTGGACCATTTTTAGCTAATTTTGTTTTCCTGGCAGTGAAACAATGAAATAAAGTACTTGCATTTGGCTTCATTTATAGTGAAAGTGATTAGGAGAATAAACTTGAAATGTGCCCTCAGTAATGTAGCCCATATATGAGCATTTACTGTATAATGCAACACAGAACAGACCAAAGTCATAATAGTTTAAAGTTTAATTAGTTTTAGTTTTGACTTTTCAAATTCATTTTAGTTTGGTTTTAGTTCATTTTCAGAGGGCGATCGCTAATTTTGGATTCAGTTTTTCAGAAAGGTTTAGCTTTAGTTTATATTTTAGCTTCACAGTAGTTTTAGTTTGTTTTTGTTAGGGCCAAGTATAATGTAGTTACTAGGGCTGTCAATCAATTCAAATATTTAATCGCGATAAATTGCATGATTGTCTATGATTAATCGCAAATTAATCACACATTTTTTTATCACTTCAAAATGTACCTTTAAGGAAGATTTGTCAAGTATTTAATACTCTTATCAACATTGGAGTGAGCAAATATGTCGCTTTATGCAAATTTACGTATATATTTATTACTGGAAATCAATTACCAACACAAAACAATGACAAATATTGTCCAGAAACCCTCACAGGTACTGCATTTAGCTTAAAAAATGTTGTGCATAGCTAATCGCGAATAATCACAAATTAATCACATGTTTTTTGTCTGTTCAAAATGTACCTAGAAGGGAGATCTGTCAAGTATTTAATACTCTTATCAACATGGGAGTACATACATACATTTGCTTTATGGAAATCAATTAACAACACAAAACAAAGACAAATATTACCCATAGAACCTATTTTCATTCACATATCTTGAGGTCAGAGGTCAAGGGACCCCTTTGAAAATGGCCATGACAGTTTTTCCTCTCCAAAATTTAGGGCAAGTTTGGAGCGTTATTTAACCCCCTTCGCGATGAGCTAGTATGACATAGTTGGTATGGATTCCTTAGGTTTTATAGTTTCATATGATGGCAGTATCCTCACTCTAGCCTTAAAACTGAGCCCGTTACAACCTCCGGAAGATCGATTGCGTTAAGGCGTTAAAGAAATGAATGGCGTTAAAACGAATTTGCATTAATGCGTAATTATCACGTTAACTTTGACAGCCTTAGTAGCTATATATACATAAAAAATACATGGTTGTAGTACTGTGTAGGGATGGCCACAATGTTTAATGTTTAATCTTTGTGCTACTTTAGTCCGATGTGAAGCAATTGCAGCATAGCGCCACATCATGGAAAGTCAAGTCCGTTCAATTTCTGTGGTTCATTGTCAAGAGAGTTGATGGAAATTCATGCCGTCTCCTTTTTTTCGATAGTGATATATGAGAGCTAAATAACAAAAACTGAAATTAAGAATTTTTTATTCGTTTTTAACCAAGAAATATAGTTTCAGTTTAGTTTTTCCTATCGGCTATTGTTTTTATTTAGTTTCAGTTTACTAAAAATATGTTTCACTGTTTATTTTCTTTTTAGTTTACTAGAATAACCCTGGAAACACACACCAAACTACAGGAAACACAACGGTCCTCTGTGTTTGCTCACCACCTTTGTTTACTGGATCGCTGAGTTAACACAAAGAGCAGGGTTGTTATTTCTGCTAAAGATGCCTCTTCTAGGATTCTCTACTCTTTATGCCCCCTATGTCTTTCTCTCAGTCTCTCTTTCATGGAGGGGGGGGCGGTCATTCTCCCTCTCTCACATGACTGCTGTCGGGTTGCAGCCAAGGTCACATGTTTACCCATACAGACAGTGGCACCTGACTGAATAGGGTTTTTTTAATAGGGGGAAACTACCACTCACTAGGTTGACTGCTGGAACAGTCATCAAAGAGCCAACAGCCTGGCTGCAAAAACTGGCGCCTGCCGTATGTGCTTTAGCCAACTCCAGCCTTATTATCTGAGCTATAAATGGCAGGTTCAGGAAATGACAAATGCAGATGGAGACAAGCGTATATGTTGAATCGGTCTGGATTCGGATGGTGAAATCATCATTCTGGGTTACCGTTCATGTTGAAAACTTTGTGTTGATGATTTACGATTTTGAAAGATGGTTCCAGCGTTAGCCCATGTATGGCACATACTGTAATAACTTGTATTATAGTGTCACTGCTACTTGGCAATGCATTGGGCTGTACCACTAACTGTTAGTGGGACCTTAAGACTAACCTATGAGACTTTAAATGATATTCTTGTTACTGAGGCAACATTTAACATGGCGTACATTTAAACTGGTATGGTGAAAGTTCGATTTTGTCCACTGCTGATGTGTCAGTTGGTCTGTTGCTTCTCTGCATGCACACACAAGATTAGAGCCATCTTTGCCCTACAGCAACTGTAGGCTCTCTTTTTTTTCTGACAGACTGATGCTTCCCTCATCTCCTTTATGAAACACGGACAGATGGGATAGATGCACAGAGTCAGAGCTAGATAGAGAGGGTGAGATACAGAGTGGGGGAGGAAGGGGAGTGCTCGGTCTGTGTAATCTGCCCAGAAACTAGCCGTGGGCACAGACGAGAGCCGGTCTGTCAGGAGTTCCACTGGGTTTACCGATGGCAAACGACGGAAATCCACTCGCTCCTTTCAAGTTCTGGCTCAAATTTTTTTACATCAATGCTGCATGTTTAGTCAAGTACTATGAACTACTAGAAAACACATGAAAGACGTGCATGCATGCTTTCTGTTGACCACATCCATTCAAAGTGCGTATATTTTATGCATGGGTGACACCAGTGGAAATTTAACGCCTAACTCTGAAAGATTAAGAGCTATGCTCTGCTCATTGAGCTATAAAAGGACACAGGACTTAGTGACCAGTTATAGTGTGTGCTTTGTTTTGACGGTAACAGCAGGTAAGTGTTAGAAAAGTTCTGTTTGTCTCCAAATCTTCATCGTTCACCTGACAGAGAACATGAAATGAGCGAGAATGCATCTATTGATAGAAACATACTTTAACATCAGCAGAAAAAGAAAACGCTCTCACTCGTGTGGCGCCTTCCTTGCGGGGTGTGATAGCTTGTGGCCCACGTCCCGACAATTCAATCATCCACCGAGGGTTTTACTACACTGTCCAAACTGACAGCCAATTGTGAAGTTTGACAAACAGGGCTGAGGAATGAGGGGAATGCTCATCTCTCTCCCACACACGGCAACCGCTTTCTCGTCTGAGGAATTAAACCATTATTAACAAGTCTTGGGACTCCACGGGAACTATGCTGGATGATGACCCATATTCTGGTTAGATGGCAGGGAACGAAAAAAGAAATGCAGAGGGGGTGAAAATGCATTGCTGCGTGTGGGTGGGTGGGAAAAGGGACTTTGATATTTCTGAGCATTCAGGCAGTTGTGACCTCAATCCCAAAAAAGAGATTCAGCATGTGTGGAGGAGAGAGAGAGAGAGAGAGAGAGAGAGAGTCTTTCCGATTGGCAGTAAAGCTCACTGTAAAAACGCATATGGATTCGGGGGTTGAAACCACGCTGGAAACCGGGGGCAATAAAATGCAAATGGGAGTTCAAAAATCAATTTGGACTCGCAGAAACCCACACCACCCCTGCTCAACCAATCCCTAGGCCACAAGTGGTAAATAAAGCGAAACGCAGTTGATTACTAGGCAAACCAATGCTGTTGTCACACTAAACCTGCCGAAGCCGCAAACGGCATCCGCCATGCATAGCAACAGAGCAGAGGAGGGATGGAGGACAGATTGGAATAAAGTGGAAACAGAGGAGACGCAAAAGACTTTTGAGTTTGAAAGGAAAGGGATGAAAGAATAGTGCAGATATTTGCCCTCTTCAAGCAGCAGCTACAGACATGAACACGTGCACACACATACACACACACACACGTGCAGAGTTCATTGGAGTAGAGAGGGAGCAAGGGGGGGGTGGGGTGCTGGCTGTGCGGTGGGGCCAAGAGACTCTGGGGCTGAAGCCCATCACTAACACACGGATTAGTTCACACGTGCACACTGCCTTTTAATCTGCTCCACTGACAAAGGTTGGAAGAGAGAGAGAGAGAAAAGAAAGAAGGCGAGAGACAAAGAGATGGAGTTAACGAAAGAGATGGCCATAGAAATGGAGCCAGAGAGGGGAGGGAGGGGGATGGAGTTTGTGGGACAAAGATTGAGGGAACATGCCTTTATGTGCTCTGTACAAGAACCACCTAAAAGTGAAATGTAATCAATACACAAATGTCCCTAATCCCTTTAAAACACACACACACACACATACGGATCATGTGACAGGACTCTCTTCCTGAATCCCACTCCGCACGATGCTGCCCAACGCCACTGACC
>CAKAOI010049430.1:86740-99584 GCA_916701655.1 Sebastiscus albofasciatus
AATGTAATCAATACACAAATGTCCCTAATCCCTTTAAAACACACACACATACGGATCATGTGACAGGACTCTCTTCCTGAATCCCACTCCGCACGATGCTGCCCAACGCCACTGACCCACCCACAACCCTCTCTTTGCCCTTTAGCCCTGTGTGGCTCGAGGGGTGAGGGCAGAGGATTGGGATTAAAACTCCAATATGGCCCGGCTCCTAAAATGAGCCTGGCGTAAAGCCATGGAGATCCAGCCAGATGTTGGCTCTGGGGGCAGGGAGGGGTAGTGGCTGGATGTGTGTGGGAGGGGAGGGGGGGTCGCCTTGTCAGACCACATCCTCTTTACAGCTGTGGATGTGTTACAGATGTGTTGTGTGAAACGCCACTAATTTCTTTAACGCATTAACACAGCCGATCTTTCGGAGGTTATAGCGGGCTCAGAGTGATGATGCTGGCATCATATGAGACTACAAAACCTAAGGAATCCATTGGTACCAACCATGTTATGCTAGCTCGTCAAGAAGGAGGCTAAATAATGCTCCAAACTTACACTAAATTTTGGCAAGGAAAAACTGGCATAGCCATTTTCAAATGGGTCCCTTGACCTCTGACCTCAAGATATGTGAATGAAAATTGGTTCTTTGGGTACCCACGAGTCTCCCCTTTATGATAATCACATGCAGTTTGGGGGCAAGTCATATTCAAGTAAGCACACTGACAGCTGTTGTTGCCTGGTGGGCTTGAGTTTGCCATGTTATGATTTCAGCATATTTTTTATGTTAGATGCAGTACCTATGAGGGTTTCTGGACAATATTTGTCATTGATTTGTGTTGTTAATTGATTTCCAATAATAAATAAATACATACATTTGCATTAAGCAGCATATTTGCCCACTCCCATCGTGATAAGAGTATTTAATACCTGACAAATCTCCCTTTAAGTTACATTTTGAACAGATAAAAAAAATGTGTGATTAATTTGAGATTAATCACGATTAAATGTTTTAATCAATTTAATTTTAATACATCCATCAGAGGGCAGGGGTAGGAGTGTAATCCAAATATTCTACAGCAACGTTTAATGTGCAAATATACATTAATGTGTCCAAACACACACACACACACACACACACACACACACTCACTTTCTCACTCAACTCACTGATTTATCTCGCTAAGTCCCTTAACCCAGTTGACACAGAGGTTGCTCTACAGGGGGTCAGACGTCAGTTCTCACCGAAATGGCCCATAATAATTCAGCATACGCACTGATGATGAGAAAGCTGTTACAAGAGTCAGGGGTGGGGACTTCTCTCACTGCTCCTTCATCTCACAGCTCTCATTGGTGAAAATCTAACCTCTATGATTGGTCAGAAGGCAGCGGTGTTTCCCCCTTTTTCCCCAGCTGTACGGCTAAAAATAGAATAGTCGTCAGATTTAGCCTAATTGAGTCTGTCTTGTTTCTCCATCAAGCATCCTATTTCCCCCCTTTTTATCTCCGTCTCTCTCTCCCTCTCTCCTTAAGGTACAGATTAAGTTAGCTCGGCTGCTAACGGGGCACGCTGCTCCAGGAAGGAGAAAGGAGAACAGCAGCATTTCTTCCAGGAACAGCGTGTAACCGCAGCCTCATCCATAAGTGGGCTTATCAACAACCCTGACACAATGCCGTTAATGGAACAGGTTGAACAGCACACTATGTGGGAGGAACTGAACACTTAGCAGAATATTGCAGTACAGCCTGAACACACAGTCCCCGTTTCAAGTTGATTCATTTGAACACCTAAAAACAAAACACTGAAAATGTTCCCATTTCAGCCATTTGAAATTAAAACCAGCCCAGAGAGCACGGGTTTAAGCCTGCTGACTAAGGCTGTGCGTCCGTCCAGCCTTGTTCCGTTTGGTTACGCTGTCCTTCTACAGAATGCTGTGCAGATGCATTTTTGCAGGATAAGGGCACAACAACAAGGCGCCAAGATGACATGAGTCAAGGGTCAAAAGGGCGAGACAAGGCTGGAGTGATGGGAGAGCCTTCAAGTGCCGACATTAAATCCCCTGTGCGGGGCCTTCTTCACACCTGCCTATAGAACATCTGTGTGGGGATGGCTTTTGAGGATGAGAGGCAAAACCATGGTGACCTCTAATTTTACACTGTCTTCTACCATTTGACAGCTAACTATTGGGAATACTGAGGTCTGCAGTCCTTGCATCAAAGTTCTCCAGTAGCTGATAACAATCTCAAATTATGGAATATGATAATGAAATTACAGCAAATAAAACAACAAAATAGTTAAATGTAAATGATAATAAATGAGATGCAATGATTTTACTCCATAGAATTAGGGATGGGCAATATGTGGATATATATATATCATCAAAACAATATAAAAATATATATCGTATATATTTTCTATATTGTTTCTATTGCTCTATCTCTATGTTCATTTTGCACTCAAGTTAAATTCAATTAAAAATGAGAAAATACTCAGTACTTTTCATTTGTCAAATATTTAATTCACACAGGAGTATACAAATATAAGCTTTACCATGGAGTTGTTTCATATAGACTATTTATTTAGTTATTGAATTACCAGAAAACATGCTATATCGTGATATATATTGTTATATAGAGATATGAAATGACCTATATTGTGAAAGAAGATGTTGGACATATCGCCCAGCCCTACATAGAATATGCTAATTCAAACAGAAACCGCAATATACCAAGCTCAGCTGTCTTTACCAGGAAGTTTCCACTGCAAGAAGCAGCTACAGGAAGTGTTGAGCTTATATTAACAGCTAACATTGAAAAAGGTCTGCTTGTTCTACTTTGTTAGCAATGATTTCTCAATCTTGTTACCTGTGCTTTCCTCCCAATTTAACTTACTAGGAAGTAAGAAAACCTGGTGTATTTGATCTACACTGTTTCTCTTTAGGCCAATGGATTTTTCAGTTTCTTGAAGGCAAGTGCCTCTCTTAAAAAGGTCTGTGACTGGCCACCCTGAGGGTGCCAATCCACAAAAACGCTCTAGTGTCAGAAACCTGGCAACCCAAGCAGGTAGGTGCAACTGAAAGGTAAATCAATGCAGGATAATTCACTCCTCCTCAACCTCAACTCAGAGCTACACACCCACATGGCACAAAGGAAAACGCAACTATCTTGTCTTGGTTGAAGTGAGTAGATGCTTTCCTGGTGTGCAAAGTACACATTTTAAAGAAGTTACTTTCACCATCTTTAAGAACAGAAAATTACCTCCTCATTATAGCTGGACACCTGCCAACCTGGTTGTAAAGGAAGCACACTTCTGGCCACAAAGTTTGTCACCATCTGACTGTTTGTGGTGATTAGTCCCACCCTGATACTGGCTCATGTGCTCACTGTGTTAATTACAGGTCAGAAACGCTCCCGCTGACACAGTGGGAGTGTGGATAAGGCTTGCGTGCTGCTCAAGGCTTCCCTTAGTCAGGTGTGTTTGACCTATCCCTCTGCTCATCTCATCAGCCTGTCAATTACTTCCTCGTCCTCTGACACCGTCGTTAGCTAAGGATAAGCTGAAGCCAAGCTAGGCTATTACGGACTTGCACCGGGTGGCCTACGAGAGGGAGGTGGGGGGGGCCTGCCCCAGCACGTGTGCGTGCTCTAGCTGGGCTCACCAGACCAAAGATCAAGTCCCTTAAGCTGCTTTTCTGAGCCAAGAAAAGCTTACAAGTCGTCACGTTGGTCAGAACAAATGGTCCCAGTTTTGGGCCCTGCAGCAGAGCCTGAGAATAGGCTGCACTCACTGGGCAGACAACAGAAAGACTGGGGAAGCAGTTTGGCTTTCTTCACGGAGCATCAGCATAGCCAGAGAAAATGTAGCCCAGGCTTTATTCATGTTTGACTGCTCATCCAACCCCAAGGCTGGAACAACAGTGCTGAGTTTATAGCCCACTGGTTCAAAAGAATGGAAATACACGAAGGGCTTCAATCCCAACAGAGTTATGTACCATTTCAAAAATGTGACACCTATTCAATGATATTCAGTGGTGAGTTTTACTGCCTGGAGTACATGTTACTAAAACTACTGTCTATCACAAGGCCTGTAGTTGAAACGGTTACATTCAATAGGACGTTTTAAGCTAAATAAGAAGAGCTCTCAAATCTGACCAAGTGTCCTGACTAGGGATGTCACGATAGCAGAAATTTAGTAATTGATACCAATACCATTGAAATTTCATGATTCTCGATACCAATTCAATACTACAGTAAAAAACAAAAGTAAAACAGTAAATCCCATGTACTTCCACATCCACTCCTTTATTACCATTTGATTACTGTTTTTGTTGTTAGGAAGTTAAACTGATCATAATTCCTTCTCTATTATCTATTTTATATTGGTGTGATTGCTGTTTATTGCCAAAAACTACATTTTACAAGATTACATTTGAACACATCATCATAATGTGTTAGACATGTTAGAATTTACCTTCGCCCAATACTTTTCATTTACATTTTTACATTACATTTTTACTGAATAGAGCCTGAATGCATCATAACGTAACCTCCTGTTAACAATAGCTGTTAGCTCCGTGCAGGATCATGCTGCTTACCGGCTGCTAACAGCTAATGTTAACTGGCTCTCCTGCAGATTTCAACACAGATTTGTTGTTCGCAATGTAGCATTATCAGGGAAAAACTAGGCAGTGTCCCCTGGGTGCGTCATCACATTTTCCGAATTTTGGCATCGACTTGGTACCGAATTATCAGTTCTTGTCTCTAGTCGCTAGTAATCTCTAGTCCTGACAAGCTCATATACTTTCTGGCCAGAGAAAGAAATATTCTCACACACACAAAAAAAATAAAATCACTGACAGTCGAGAACACCTACACCAATCCAAAGTTGATTGTAAAAGAGGCGTAATTATCTCCATTTACCATTTCACATACCACTGAGCCAAAACAAACCCAGAGAGGGCAGACCTCATGGATGCTCCTTACATGTCACCCAAGGACAACCGATCTGGCTCCCGACTCTAATGGACAAGACTGAGCCTTTTTAATATTCCACAGGCACACGCTGAAAGGTGTTTAACCTGCACTGTTTGCCCAACTCCCCTCGTAAAAAAAAAAAAAAAAAAAAGATCAAGCGGAAAAGCTAATATTGCTTCCTCTGTCTGGGTGCTGGGGTAAAAATAATTTGTTGTGTGTATCATAAGCCTGGCCTTGATAAACAATATTAAAATGAATAGGTCGCTTCAAGAGGAGGAGGAGGAGGAGGAGGAGGGTAAATGATAAGCGGCAGTTCCTGTGGATTTACTGTAGCAAGTAAAATCCTGCTGTATTGATTATCCATAAACAGAGTCATCATCCAAAAGGGAAGAAGAAACCGGTTGAATAACAACAGACTAAACCCTGGGCCATAGAATATCTTTTTACTCTAAAACTCTTTAACAAACAACCATCGCCCGACAACTAACCTGATCTGGGGGATTTGTTATCAACATGTTTAAAAGAAAAAGGACTAATAGGCTGAAGGCTGTGAGATCAAAGTGTTGGAACTGCAACGTGCAGGCATATAAGCCCTTCACTGTTAAACCTTACTGAGGCAGTGTAATTTAGTAGTGACATGAGGAAGTGAAACAGGGCTGTTAGGAGGTACATGATCAAAGCGGCAGAGTCACCACGTTATCTGGTCCCGCCGCACAGTGTGAGCATCTGGAATGTGGGTTTTCAGCCCCCTTGTTTCTGTCCTTTTTATCCAGCGTCCTGTGGTCTCCGCTGTCACGACGTCTCTACTCGTCACAGAGGTTATCAGGACCTGTGGTAGCCATGCAAGGCAAATCGTCTCGCTGGCGGCAGATATACAGGGCTGATAAGGGCCCCAGTCAGGCTGGACCATAAAGGAGCTGCCTCCAATTTACACAACTTGGAAGTCTGCTGGAACGAAAACTGCTGCTGCTGCTGCTGTTGTTGTAGAATCATGGTATAAGCCTGACACACTTGGGTGAACAACGACGCCCGATACATATAGCTTACAGTGAAGCATGTGCTTAAAGGGAATTGGATTAACTGCTGACAAAAAAAGGGGGGGGATTATAAACGATTCTGACTTTAAGTGTGCTTCTAAAAAGATGGATTACCATTTCAATTTTTGCCCTCTTTCATTGCTAATGGAAATTTGAATTAGTCTTGTGCTGTTCAACTTCCAAGCAACAACACCGCACTCACTGAAAGTAAAGACAAGAGGGGGAGCAAAACCCAGGTGTCAGTATCTGGATTTGGTATAGTGGTGTGGTACAGGACGACCTGTTCCCAGCCCACTCTGTTCTGCCGCAGCTCTCTGAGTCGGCACGAACCAGCAAGGTGGAGCCAGGAAAAGGAGGAGGGAGAGGATGCAAGTTTCAATGGATGTTGTACACATAACAAGAATGGAAACCGCTGAGCGCTGATGCAAAACTTATGCTATCAAATGCACAAATGAGTGGGTAGATCACTCTTTTTACATTTGCCTTTTATGCATGGAGTTTCATTTCACTTAAATTCAATTAATTATCTCTCTAATGATTCATAACTCTGCAGTAACCATTACTCAGTGCTGAACAAAGCCAGCAGTGATCCCTTCTGTTCTGCCATCTACAGGCTTTACACTAGTCTGCTCTGATTGGCAGAGATGACTATAGCCCATAAATGGCCATAGGAACAGGCAACATACTACAAAGCGCCTGGCTGCGTGATTGTGGAAGGAGTGACGAAAAACAGCCTTCACACTGTGTTGTAGGAACAAACATCTGAGCCGGCACCTTTTTTTTTAAAAATGTATTTGTGTGGGTGGAACACTGGAAAAATGCAACCCCGCATGGGTGCTGCAATCTGCCGAGGCCAGTCAGCCGACCGGCTGGCCTTGTGCGGCATCGCGTATGAGCACCAAGATGACACATCAACTCTCCGTCTATATTTAACTCGCTGGACGCCTCTCCTTCCAATGTTCCCATCCTTTTAGAAGTGGCTGCCAGGGAGAATGGTGAGAAAAACAGGCCGAGGTGATATGTAATTACGCTGAATGGATCCAGCCTCCCACATCCTTTCATTGTACCCACACCCTCGGAGATAATGAAATGGAAAGCAAGCTTTTTTTCCATTTACCATAAATCTTGCTAAGTCTAGCCGCTCTTATTTATGGTGTCGAAGAAAACCCTTAACGGCTTGACTCTTGAGGCCTGCAAAGTCACAGAGCATAAACACCAGCGAGCACCCGATGTGGGTGGTGAACTCAATCTGATAAGGGCTTCTAAGAAACCAGTGTTCGCACGCTTCAGAAGGCGGTGCGGTAAACCATCACAAGCAAAGGTCTCCCTGAACACCCCACACTTCTTCTACTGGAGATACTATCTTGAAAGCAGAGATATAAGTCTGAATAGAACTATGATCAAGCTGGAAAGCTATTGAAAGGACATTTTGTTCGGATATCGGGCTGACACTGGTGCCACCGCTGCATACAAATCAAAAAACATCAAAACAAGCACTGAACTTTTGACTTAAGCTCCGGCTCTGCCTGCATGCACCCTTGCCTGCCCCTGTAACTCGAAGCCCTTAGCCCGGCAACCAAACTGTTGCATAACTCTAAAAAGGTGCAAAGAGTGTGTGCACGAGAAGAGGGAATATCTTTAACTGAACACAACTGGGTCACCCTTTACTTTTGGTTTTAAGGACCTGTTGAAGAGGAAGTGCTTTCTTGAAGAAGAAGGGCAAAAATATTGTGGGGCACAATTAAAAAGTAGGACATGATGGACGTGTTCACATGTCAGGGCAGGATGTGAATGTGCATGTGTCTGCAGGCTGTTCTCTAGGATTTAAAAGGTGAAATGTTTTGAAAATGTAATGCCAACTCACCTATTCTTCTCCAGCTCATTATGTGTGGACCTGCAAAGACAGAAAACAGAAGTTGTCAAATGAAGAGCAAATGTAGACTTTTGTATGTTCAACAAACTAAGACCTACAGTATCTGTTCCTCCTGAAAAGGCAGTGCACTGTGTTCTGGAAATTAAGGCATAACATTAAGATAGTAACTATATGAGCTAGACAAGCAGGGGCCGAGATAGGCACAGTGAATTACCTTGTCAAATCTGATTTATGAATTTATTAATTAATCCCAAACGAGACCAACTCCAGGCTCAGCGCTCTGGAGCCTTTAGACCAACGAACGTCAATGTGACAGCCTCTTCTTCAATAATGCACAGCTCAACTCTGTGTGTGTGTGTGTGTGTGTGTGTGTGTGTGTGTGTGTGTGTGTGTGTGTGTGTGTGACACTTCAGCCACTAAAAGTTCACACTGTGAATGAATGTGTGTGTGCGTGCATGTGCTGCTGGGCAAGTGGGAGCCTGCACACACTCATACGCACACACCCTGTGCATGCAGCAGTCAGGGTTCAGTGCTCTGTTAATAATGTAAAGTGAATCAGCTGGTTCCTAAGAGTCTCTTTGTATGGCAACATACTGAAGGGAGACGAGCCCTCCTCCTGATGCTTAAATGGCCAAGTTCCCATCCACACAAACTGCACTCCCGATCGCCTCAAGGGGAGGGGGGGACAGGTTTTAGGCGGGGGGTGATGGACTCTCAGCCTCTCCTGTGTCATGTACACAGCACTTCTTTATATTGTGGGTTATCAATACTGCAATATGCTTTCCTCTGTCGTCCATTTTTTCTTTTAATACTGAGCTGACAAAACTGACGTCTTCTTAATACGGAAGCAGGAAATACAGAGAAAACAGTAGATAAGAATGGGGGCAGGAAGAAAGGGGGTAGAGAGGGATAAGACAGAGGGACCGGTCCAAGGCTGTAGTTCAAAAATGGCACTGCCTCAGAGGAAATTATTTTTTCAAGTTGAATTATTTACACCAATAAAAAAACACCACATGTCTCTATTTTAATACATTACATTCCATGTAGTTGGGTATGCAAGACTGGATGTGAAGTCAACTGTGGCAGTGTATTTGATTTAACATGACATGGTGTGTATGGCCGGGTTGAGTGGCTGCCATCACAGCAAAACACAGGGCTCACATGTAAGCTGGCCTGGACCACTTTCTGAAAACCTGTGAGAGCCTAAGTGCTCACACGCCTGCTCTTTTGATGGGTTTCAACTTACATATTCTACAACTCTGTAGTAGTCATGCATGACTGTGCTCTGCATCAGCCAACCAGGCACACAAGAGAATCACAAAAATGATAAATCTGAAAGCAGCTTGATCTCTTCTGTTCGGCTGCTACTACCCTCATGAATGCCATCTCAAAAAAGGACTCACAGTTCCAAAATAATTTCTTTGTAGGGAAAATGTATAGTCAGTCTTGTGTTCAATGCAGGCTTTTACATGAATATATAATTACTTTCTAATGGCAGTGAGTCCATTGATTTCTCTAACTGTGAGTCAGAGCAATAGTTTTTCTAACATAAGATGAATACTTTGGAGCGCAGAACTGCCGTCATCAGCTGTCACCATGCTTGCACTGTGTCTGTGTTGCTTGGAAACCCTCATCACGATTTGTAATTTCTTCCAAACTGAGTATTTCACCACAATGTGACTCTGTGTATTGTGTAATTATGTACGGTTTTATTATTATGTTTAATTATGTGGGTTTTTGTCCCTTTAAGAATGATGATTTTACAAGTCATTTTCCAATGGAAGCCAGTGACATGAGGCTACAAACTGACGCCCGAAACTTAACGCTGCGTGAGACGCTACACATAAAGTTGAGCTGGTCTCAACTTTTTTCAGACGTGATGAAGCATCAACTAATCATATGTTTTTGTTTCACCTAGGGCTGTCCATCGATTAAAATATTTAATTGAATGATTGTCCATAGTTAATTGCAATTAATCACAAATTAATCACACGTTTTTTATCTGTTCAAAATGTACCTTAAAGGGAGATTTGTCAAGTATTTAATGCTTTTATCAACATGGGAGTACATACATACATACATACATTTGCTTTATGGAAATCAATTAACAACACAAAACAAAGACAAATATTGTCCAGAAACCCTCACAGGTACTGCATTTAGCATACAAAATATACTCAAATCAGAACATGGCAAACTGTAGCCCAACAGGCAACAACAGCTGTCAGTGTGTCAGTGTGCTGACTTGACTATGACTGACTTGCCCCAAACTGCATGTGATTATCATAAAGTGGGCATGTCTGTAAAGGGGAGACTCGTGGGTACCCATAGAACCCATTTACATTCACATATCTTGAGGTCAGAGGTCAAGGGACCTCTTTGAAAATGGCCATGCCCGTTTTTCGTCACCAAAATGTATTAACGAGCGCTTGAGCAACACTTCAACGACGAGTCGCCGAACCCACTGGGTGGTTTTGTTGCTTTTGGCAATGCTGATGTCACTTCCACTATCCGTTACTCCGAAAATGAGAGAGGCCTTTGGTCAGCCCTGGTCCAAGCAACACACACACACACACACACACACACACACACACACACACACACACACACACACACACACACACACACACACACACACACACACACACACACACACACACACACACACACACACACACTACATCTTACTATGGCCTCTCATTCAGGCAGATCAATTTAAGTCAGCTGGCTTTCCCATTGGCTTTTATCATCACAAACCGCTTTCCCTGTCGCCTGAATCAGATATCTCTGCGTCTGGAGCTCAACAACAATGCAATACAGATTATAAACTGGCTTAAGGCCACACACACACAACGGCAGCATACTTCCTTCTGCAGGCATGCACGCATATGTGTGTGTGCATGTACGTATATGCACACACAGAGTGGGTCAATGAGATAAAGCAACCTTGCTATAAACGGTAGGCAAGAGAGGACAGAGTCAGATAAGCCCATCGCTTTAAGCCTCAACACGCTACTGAGAAGGTATATACTGTAGCTACTGTGTAGCTGGAGCAGGCAATACCAGACAACACACTGGCTTTAAAGAAAATGTACGATTGCGGTTAATCTAATCATTATATTATCATATTTCAAAGAAGTCAGTTTAACATTCATTTCCTCAAATTGATTATAAATGAAGAATGAACATGAACATTTATATGAGTGAGATGTATGATCTCATTTAGATGCCATTAATGATCAATCATCTCTTTTAATCATTCAGAACGCACACATAGAAAACGATGTAGATGTGAGTTGTAGGTGTTTTGTTCAGACCTCTCTGGCTTCTGTGGAAATTGTAATAGGACTTTGTGAGGTGGTGAAAATGGTTCACAACTTTAACTAATTAGCAACATTCCTCCTCGTCCTATGTCAGCAGGCCATAAATAGGACTGTTAGATAAAGTAGACCACTAATGACGCAAACATGTGCCCCATCAGTGACCCGCACAGCACTAGGGATACACAAATAATGCTGTTTTGTTGGTTTGCAAGGTGTGCAATTCCAGTGGGAATGAAATAAACTGCATCACAACACGAGGCTGAGAAATGGTGTTAAATACTAAATGGTGTTACCTCACAGAGTGAGTTGTGAACGTGTCTCTGCAGAGAAAAGACTAAACATCATTCCTCAACAGCCTTTTATGAAAAACTTTGTGTTGCAGAGCATTGAGAGAAGATTTCTCTTCTCTGTGCTATTTTCTCTCATGCTTATGAAAATCCTTCTAAAAGTGCACCCTCCTCCTACTCCTAAAGAGTTGTTCACCTCAGAAGCTATATTAAGGGCCAAGATGCTTCGTGAAAAGCGTATTCGTTTTCAGAGAGGATTTCATTTTACATTGAAGAGGATATTGTTTGCAATACATCATTATTCTGTGTACTCGTGAAGAATTCCCCTATTAGGAGCAACTCTTTGGAAGCTTTATGAAAGCGGCCTCAGACCTATATCTGATCATGACTGTTGCCATGCAGAACTAGGCAGCGTTCTGCGCTCATGATGAGTAATGCGCAGTTCCTGTTTGTGGCCCGCTCTTACATTAATATTAAAAGGCTCAGAGAAAGAGAGAGAGAGAGTGGGGCTTGCGTTTGATGTATGACTGTCAATGGATAGATTATTGTAAGCAGCCTAGCACCAAGAAAAAAAACACAATACCAGTGGGTCTTACCCAGGGAGATTCTCGCCTGCTTCTCCTACTACTAAATGCAAGTTTCTGTCATCAGTGAGAGCATTGTGTTTGACAAGGGCTCGAGCAGCTGATGATGTGATTATTAGACAGTGTTAGGTCCAGCAACACAATATAATAGACTATTAAACATATGCTCCAGAGCACACATCAACAGCTTGATGATGCATACAAATGGAGGAAAACATGAATTGCGCAAACATGCTTTTCTTTATAGGACATAGTTGTATATAAAAAGGTGTAACAGCAAATTACAGATTACCCTAAACACCATCAGTCCTGAAAAAAAGGCTCCACATATTCACCTTTGGAAGTCTGCAAACAACAAGGCCATAAATAGCAGTTTTTCCCCTCTAGGGTGCAAGGCAAAACTATCCCTCTCTCCCACAGTGTATAATACATTTGGTAAAGGAAAAAATGAGCATGACTACCACCAAAACAAAATACAACTAAATTTAAAATAAAGCAAAAGCCAGTGGGTTTATTTAACCAGGTGTGAAAGGAATGCACAACATTACAAAAGACTTTTTTTTCGTTTTAAAGCCGTCACTTTCACCACGATCCCTAACCTCAGCCACTGCAGTCCGTTTGACAATCAGCTGATGAAAAGCTAGCAGAGCCATTGGTGCTACCCCCTCCCCCCCCCAAGCCAGCACAACAGCGGTCATATGGTGCACTATGTATTAAACACGTCTCTACAAGTTTGAGAAACATCCATGCAAAGTTTTTTTTTTTTTTTTTTTTTTTTTTTTTT
>CAKAOI010049430.1:99604-115521 GCA_916701655.1 Sebastiscus albofasciatus
TTTTTTTTTTTTTTTTTTTTTTACTAAAAGACAGTTCTGGACCGTGCAAATGCTGCCAGCACTGTATTCACCCTGTGGTTGACAGCTCGCTTGTTTACCAAAACGTTGCTATAAAAGCGTTGGCAGCCAGTATAATCGCATGCTGTCTGCAACACGTAAACATGTAAAAAGACTGTTTAAATTATCCATCAGTAGAAGCATTTCATGGCGTGAATTCTGGGCACTGTTAACGCTGCATATAAAAACACCGGACACTGAGTACAAATATAACATCAATATCATGTGCAATACTACTTTTTACATTCTCATGTGCAATATCACTGTTCATTGTGTGCAATATTAATGTCCAACATGTGCAATATTACTTATTTTTCTGTTTGTTAGCTTACTTTACCTATTTTATTTTACTTATCTTATCTTATTTACTCATTTTACTGGATGTATCTTACTTAAATTGTTATTCTATTAGGCACTGGTGCTAGAAATAGTACTTTTTTATTTTATACACTTGAACTTGTTGTAATTTTGTTGTATCTTCGAGCAATCTTATCTTATATATATGCAGCGTTAACAGTGCCCGAAATTCACGCCCATGAAAGGAGGGCATATTTCTTACCTATTGTGGTTACTGCTGAACTTCTTATTTCGGAATTTCCTTTGCCTCTGGTAGTTTGTGTCCTGACTCGATGGAAACGTCGAAGCATATCCATGTTCACACTCTGTTGGAAGACAAATGTGTGGGTTAACAGTCCCGACCCTTTACAGTAACATACCATTCATGGTTGACGTGGACACACAGGTAGCTAGGTAACGGTTGTGATGACAACACTTCCTATTTAACGGTAAAACAGCCGTTAATTCAAAAAGCAGTCAGACGTTGACGCTGTTTGTTGATAGATCTCTCAGCTTCACACACATTGAGTACATAATCACCTCTTTCTCTCCTTTCGAGATATTCCGCAGCTTCCAATAACCGTTGGATATTGATTAGCTGAACAGCCGTCATTCTCTCCTGAGGCTCGGTTATTACTACACTGAGTGATACTTAATAAAAACGTCGTGTTGTTATCTTCGCTGGCTCATCAGCAGCCTTTTGTCGACAGAAGAAGAGAGGAGGTGAAATCCAGTGTTTCCAAGCTGCAGACAATCCTTGACCAGGCTCTCGTTGTTAAAAAATGTCAAAACCAGTGTATCAAAGTATTAAAAGTTTCTAGGAAACACGTTATTAAATTTGTACAAACATATAAACAATATAAAATTCCTCAGAGGGAGCCCAGAGCCAGCAAAGTGCCCGCTGCTGCTCGTTTCCTCTCCTCTCCTGTTTGTTTACCTATAGCTGCACACAGCTGAGAGGCGGGCACCGAGCGGAGGAGAGAGGCCGGTCGATACACGGTGCATTCTGGGAAACCGAGTCTTTAGGTTGCATTTATAAACTACTGTCATACATACACAATGTTCATTATTTTCTATTTTTCTGCAGGTTTACCAAAGGACTCTCTCTCCTAACAGAGATGTGGCTCTTTTTGGATCCTCAGAGGACTCCTCAACTCTCCCTTTACATATTCAAACAGCTCTATTGATGGGCATGGTATTAGCAAAAAAACGTATTCTCAAAGACTGGAAGACACCAACTCCACCGTGCTTCAGAAACTGGTTGCATGAACTGGCCTCATTTATCCACATGGAGAAATTGCGAGCCAATAATTTGTGTCAACAGTCTTTGGGTGGATTTAGAAAACTACTGTCATACATACACAATGTTAAGATAAGATAAGATGAACCTTTATTAATCCCCGGAGGGAAATTCAGGTGTCAAAGCAGCAACATCAGCAAACATCAGCGAACAGAGTGAAACACATTAACACAGAAACAGTTTTTAAAGCTAGTCACATGTCAAAGACAATTTTTGGAACAATAATGCAAACAGCACTTTACTATGAACATAAATGCACTTTTCTCTGCTGCTAAACGACTGCAAATTGGGTGTATGACCTGCAAATTGTATGAAATTATGTCTGAAACGTTTACTTATTTTATTCTTTCATTGTTATTTTTAGGTATGTTAATTTTAATACTTATTTATTCTATCCTTCTTAATGCACTGATGGGAGCTGGGAGAAACAATATTTTGTTTCCTTCTGTGTATGCAAATACTCAGTGAAATGACAATAAAGTGAATCTTGAAACACAGGAGAGGTAAAGGTATATAAAAATTATAAAAACAATAATAGAGATATAAAAGATACAGAGTGAATGGGTGAACATAGTATGTGCGGTCCGTCAATAAATAAATGTAGTATGTACAATAAATAAATGTAATATGTGCATATGTGCAGTCTATAAAGTGGTATATAGGATGCATAGTGTAAAGTAAGTGTAAAGTGTGCCATTGGTTTGAGTCCAAGATGGTTGCAGATAGTGCATGTTTCAAGTTCTTAAAGTCAATGTTCATTATTTTCACAATTTAGCACGCATTTCCCCTGTGACTTATCAGGTAAAACAGCATCAGTTATTACTTTATGATTTAACTATATATCTATGGCAGGTCAGCTTTAATGAGTAAATAAATACACCTTGTGCCTTCTTGTATTTTTATTTCTGGTATATCTTTTTGTACTTTGTACTTTGCACTAATAACTTTTTTACTCCCTTTTTACTAACATGTTTTGCACTATGGGACCGTGATGCTGGAAACTTGAATTCCCCTCTGGATCAATAAAGTTACTATCTATCTATCTATCTATCTATCTATCTACACAGGTCAACATGCATTTTTTCAAGTTAATGTGTTGATTATTATTATCATTGCAAAGTTTAATTGAGGTTATTGCTGCTACTAATGACAATGAAGAAAATGTTGAAATAAAATTATAAATAAATACTTAAATGCCCACCATTACTCTAGATCACATGCCTGTAATAGGTATGACAATTTTGTTCATAGGTCAAATATTGCAAATAAATAAATAAATAAATAATGTAGGCCATCAATCATTACTGGATCGTTTGAAGCGGTTGTTACTGACTAAAAATTGTGTATTGTTTATTCCTCTCATTCATTCTTCCCAAGCTCCTCTCTCTGCAAAAAAAAACTCCCTACAAATCCCATAATGCACCGGGACCATAGGCGTGTACTTGCAGGCTGAAGCCAGGCCCAGCAACACATGACGTCGCCACCGACCGGGCGTCTGATTGGTGGACGGCTTTGACAGGCGTCGAGGGTTGAGCTGGCAACTGACCAATCACAGAGGAGCTTTGCGCCATGTGGAAACCAGTGCGGCAACGCCCACAAATAGCAGGAAGCAAACAATCGTGAGAGGAGCTGAGTGCAGCTGCAAAATACCCACGTTATACATTATAATAGGCTATATTACTAAAAAGGTCTTTTCTGCAACGTACATCAACATAAGAAAGCGATGGAAAACAGATTATTTTTTTTATTTAAATCATGACATTAAAAAGGAAAAGGGGACATTACAAAGAATAAAAAAGTCGTTTTTAATATTGTATGTATTACAAATGATATATGCCATTAAATTTAAGCCTATAGGTCAGGATGTATTTGCAATTTGAGAGGCCAAATTGCGATAAATCGAGTTATAAACAAAAAATTAAAGACATTTCTATGTTTTATATACAGTATCATGCACCGATTCACCATTCAGTTGTGTCCTTTCCGTTTTATCTATAAAGTTTTTTTCGATCCGAGTCTGCGGGGGCACAATGACATCATCGTAAACTGAGTTGGAGGTTCGCTGCAATGTGGTCAGATATTTATCATATCGGAGTGGTAGCCAACATGCACACCCACACGCACCCAATCATTATGTCATATAATGCTTTATCTAGATGCTGTATAAGGGGAAATTACAGATTCCTCGGTTGAGAGTTGTGCAGGTGCAAAGCGATGCATTGGACATGCAGATAATGCAAGATACACAAATAGTCCAGAAAACAATGAAAGCATATATGTTAATACTCTCCTATAATCTAGAATTGCAATATTTATATCACTCATGTTCGTCTGGTGCAGACTGTGCTGATAGCAGGCAGTGGTGCTTTTAGTTGAATGAACTCAGCCCTTTGTTGTCTGAGTCTATT
Source organism: Sebastiscus albofasciatus (assembly GCA_916701655.1). Classification (NCBI taxonomy): domain Eukaryota; kingdom Metazoa; phylum Chordata; class Actinopteri; order Perciformes; family Sebastidae; genus Sebastiscus; species Sebastiscus albofasciatus. The sequence goes on from CAKAOI010049430.1 coordinate 103,706, forward strand.
GACAATGAAGTCTTGTTTTCCCTGAAATTCACAGGCAAAATGACATAAAGGATCAAACACAGCAGCACATTAGAAAAAAAACTCACTTCCATCCTTCCTCTCGGCGCTCTCCAGAAACCTCGCAGCTTCCAGCAAAACTTGCACGTTTTTCAGAAAAGTGTTGATCTGCTCCATGTGGGAGTCTTTGGAGTTGAAGACGTCATTGAAAGGGCAACTACTAGACATCTCGAAATCTTGCTGATCCAAGAGAGACGCCTCGGAGTCGAAGAAGAACTCCTCGCTCTTCAAACTTCCTCTCTGCATCTCACTTTGGGCCATTTTTCTTTTTTCTTTCCCCTCTTTTAGTTTTGGTTGGCTTCGGTTGTGTGCGACGTGCTGAGCGCTATAAACAGTGAGGCAGCTACCAGTGGATGCTGCTCTTGTCAGATGGATCCTCTTTTTTTTTCTGTTTTTTATGAATGCGGGGTGTTTAATGTGGAGCAGTGGCCAATGTCAGTAGATGCTGCTGCTGGGAACACCAGAGCCAGCCCCCTCTGGCTCAGGAGGCTGCACGGTCCTTGTGCACGTCGTGTTTCAGGTTATATCTTTACAGAATGGAGTGCTCCAGGGATGACGTATTTTTTGTAGGCCAACCAGGAAGTTAGCATCGCACTGGGTTCCCTCAGGGGTTCCCTCGACAAAAAGTCAATGGGATTTTTCCATTGAGGGTTTTGGATTATTGCTGAAAATAAACTTTGTGGCAAATGTTTATGATGCATACACGTTCCCTCCGTTTCTGTAACATAATCTCCACAAATGAACACCACTGCTATGATTTTTGAAGCGTATAAATGCAATCGTCAAAAGTAAAAAGCTAACGTTAGGCTATAAACAAAACTACGCCACGGTTGCATGAGCTCGAGTACACAGTGCACTTTCATAGACTAAGTTACTGGAGTTACCCTGCACTATACTAATTTTTAACAGTCTCTTCTGCACTACATTCACTGTTTTAATAGTCTCTTCTGCACTATATTCACTGTTTTAATAGTCTCTTCTGCACTATATTCACTTTTTTAATAGTCGTGTATCACAGCTGTTACCCTGCACTATATTTAGTTTTAACAGGTTTCTTCATCTCCTTGTATTTTTATATCTGGTATATTTTTTTGTACTTTGTACTTTGCACTACTAACTTTTTTACTGCCTTTTTACTAACATGTTTTGCACTATGGAACTGTGATGCTGGAAACTTGAATTCCCCTCTGGATCAATAAAGTTACTATCTATCTCTCTATCTATCTAGTATACACAACAAGGCTGTAAAGGCAGACGTGTCGGCGTGATGACGTTTAGTAGTGTCATTTAGCCACTTGTTAGTAACTGCATTTTTTAAGACACAAAAATTCACGAGTGTGATATTTACTGAAGTATTTTATATCATAGAACAAAACTTTTAAATCTCTTCAGCTTGTGTTAACCACAGAAAATATATCAGGCATCTGACTAAAAAAACATTCAACAAACCCCATTGACTTCCAGGCGAGGGAACCGGCAGTGCTAAAATGCTTACTCCTTTCTGTCTTTTAGGACTCATTCCTGTAGCACTCTATAAAAGAAAACAAATAAATAGGCCCATTCACATGACAATGTGACATTATAATCACACAGTTTAGTATGCTATTTTATGCACAATCTGAGTTTGATACATTTCTATTTATTAGTAAGTACAATGTAGCCTAATGATGGTAGCAGATAGTGAAGAAATGCTAGTTATACTGTAGCAGTATTATAGTAGGCCTATTTGTAGTATTAGCCTAGTATTAGTATTAGTACTGTTACTGTACTGATATTTTACTTAGTTATTATTTTAAGTAGGCAACTGATATAAAAATCTACATGAGTAATTAAACAAATAAAAAGTTGTTTTTTAATGTAGGCTTAAATAAAATTTGCTCAAAAGTTGCATTAAAATGTGAATGACATTACTTAAAAAATCTTGTTGGCTGTTTTATTGACATGGTACATTAGGTATGGTATCCTATATATGGATCACAACATTATTAGATCCCATGCAATGCAGTGTGTGCATTGTCTACTTCTGTTGAATAAATGCCAGTGATTCGCATATCAGGTGTCTATAACTCAAAGACTTTATGGGCCTTTCGTGAGAATACAGAGGAGCGCTGCCAAATGAAAAGGTTCATGTTGTTGATTTACATGCCAGCCTTAGTTGTTGGATCCTTCCTCACAGAAGGTGGTGTGACACAGGAATAGAAAATGAAAGTAAGGGTGAAAGGTGTGACCTGTATGAGATCAGGAGGATGAGTGGACATAATTCAGACTAGATTGTGCATTTACTGGAAATAGTGCCACTCATTTCCTGTTTTCAATGTCGCAGCAGTAGTGATAATGCTAATATTATAGCAGCAGTAGCTGGTAGAAGAGGCAGTGAAGTTGCTGAAGTCGCAGCAGTATTAGTTGTGATATACAGTAGTTGAATGTTTGCATTCTTGATATTTTAGACTTGAAAGACATTGAACCCAGGATGGCTTTTCAGAAGTGCTATCAATCAATTAAAATATAGAATTAGGATTAAATCGGATGATTGTGCACCATAGGGTACCCATACAACCCATTTTCATTCACATATCTTGATGTCAGAGGTCAAGGGACTTGAAAATGGCCATGACAGTTTTTCCTTGCCAAAATGTTGGAGTGTTATTTAAATCTCTTTCGCGACAAGCTAGCATGACATGGTTGGTACCAATGGATTCCTTATGTTTTCTAGTTTCATATGATACCAGTATCTGCACTTCATCTAGCTAAAATGAGCCTGATACAACCTCTGACAGACTGACTGTGAATTGAAAATGAATATGCGTTAATGGGTTATTATCGCGCAGTCCTACTTTTCAGTAAAAAAAACCCCACTAATCTTGAAGAGGGGTGAGAGAGGAACGTCAATGTGTAGGATAACGCTTTAGTGAGTCTATAGATGCTCCATTATGTGACAGCAATGGTAATAGAGAGATAAGTCGTTAGCCTTGATCTTGTGCCATTCTCAGCAGACCTTTAGCGGAGCTGTTTTTACACCGCTACAGAGTCTGTTTTGAACCGGAACATGTCGAGGCAGACGCCTGTATTCAGTTCAGATACCCCCCCCTCTGCTACTTCAAAGAGCCAGCAGCAGCATGACCGTTTGATGTAAAGTTCACAGAGACAGAAACTTTCAAGTCCAACGCACAAGGGAATCTCTGAAGGTCCCAGCCGCCCCTGCCCCACCTCTCCACCCACAGTGAGGGGTAGCTATAGAGGAAGGAAACCCATTTGAGAGCGGGCCCGTTTGGAGTTTGGAAGGTGACAAAATGAATGGATTTTGAAAAGCACTCTACCACATCCTCTTTAGGATTTTAGGCCAGCTTCCCCATTTTAGGTTACTGGGTGCATCTTTGTAGGCCGGGCTTTTTAGGTTGCATAGCTTCAGGGCAACTTTCCCCTCAATGCACAGACATGTAATGCAACAGCAGGGATTAAAAGTATAGCACGAGAAGTTGTTAAGGCTGGATCATTTTCTTCTCAGCAAGGATCACACGGGGTCACAAGCCCAACAGGACACGCGCCACTGTTGGACCGGTCAGGTCACGTGCTGCAGGGAGGGAGAATAGAGGAATGCTGAAAAGCAGGAGGGAGTAAAGTGTCCCAGTAGGCAACGCTGGTCACAGTATGAAGGTAAAGACTTCAGAGAGACAAGAGGTATGGATGTCCTACAGACACATTGTTTGTAGTCTCCCCCAACACTGACAGGTCAAACCATTCCTCTTCACGCCATTCTCCCGATTAAAGGAATTAAAGGCAAACACTCATGTCAAAACAAGGAGACAACCTTAGTCATAAAGCCAAGGGGAACCGGCTCGGGCTTCCAGAGGAGAGACGGGGGACAGAGGTCAAACATTTTCAATAAGACAAGCTCATTTTTCTGAGCCTGAGGGGCAAACCACAACAACCACCCGCTCATCTGTATGTCAAAGGAGAAAGCAGTTAAATGGCAAAACGAATGCTAATGTCTCCCAAATGGAAATGAAATGATGTACTGCAAAAAGGATTGCCCTTTAACTGTAATGCCCTTTGATCATCAATCAAAATTAGAACTGCAACTAATTTAACCTCTTAAGACCCACCCTTTAAAAAAAATAAATAAATAACCCCAACCTTAATACCATCATTCAAAACATTGTTGATCATCATTTTACCTCCAACCTGCTGGCGGGCAGGTGGGTTTTAAGGGGTTGATTATTGTTTAATCTGTTGATAATTAAAAAAATAATAATAGTGAAAAATCTTTACAAATTCCCCAAGCCCAAGGTGATGTCATCAAATGCCTTCTTTGCCCAACCAATTGTTTAAAACCCAAATGTATTCAATTTAAAATAATATAAAATAGAGAAAAGCAGTGAATCCTCACATTGGAGAATCTGCAACCAGGGAATATTTGGCATTTTCAAGCCATGCAAGTGTCTCTAGGGATGGCCCTGTTGGACAGTTGGTCCATTACTTTGGTCCAGACTGAATTATCTATAACTATTGGATGGATTGCCATGAAATTTGCGATGAATCCGACTGGCTTTGGTGATCCCCCACTTTTCCCTTAGTGCCACCGGGAGGTTGACATTTGTGGCTCAGAGGATATCTTGACAACTATCGGATGGATTACCATGAAATTTGCTCCAAATATTCAGGAATTATTTATTTATTTATTTACCTATGCTGTTTTTAGCCATTTTCTCATGTCTTGTCACGGCATACTGTATGTTTGTCATACTGTACTGTATCCGTGCTGTTTGTGTCGCTTGTGTGGACTGTGTTTTTATACTCTTGCTGAAGCCTCTTGGCCAGGTCATCATTGTAAATGAGAATTGGTTCTCAGTTGATTTTACCTGGTTAAATAAAGGTCAAATAAATAAAATAAAAGGATCCCTAGTTGATAAAGTCTAATCGATTTGGCCATCCCCTGACTTTTCATCTAGTGCCATTATCAGATCAAAATAATACATACATAATTATAATACACCTGCAAAACTTATGACATTGGGTTTAGTACTGATTAGCAAATGTTAGCATGCTAACCCGCTAAACTACGCTGGTGAACAAGGTAAACATCAAACTCACTAAACATCAACAAGTTAGCATTGTGAATATGAGCATGTTAGCATGGTGACATTAGCATTTAACCATTTTGGTGTCCTAGGGCGAAAATCAGATTCAACATCACAATGGTTTTAAGACAAAATTTAAGATTTGTATTTTCATAAATAACTTTATTTCTTATACTATAAATAAACAATTGGTCCCTGATATTGTTGGCTTAAAAGTGTTTGGTCAGTTTCACTACAATTTACACTTTTATTAACAAATAAGTGCGGCTGGGCAGATGAAAAATTGTGAGAAAGAGAGTTACAGCGGTGAAAAGTGTACTTCTTTGTTTCTTTTTTTATTTGTTCATTTGTTACCTCAATGCAGAAAATTAAATTAAATGGGTTTTTTTTACTTTTTCTTTTACTGCATTTAGCTCAAAGCGCCGCTGTGCCTGAGCATAGCCTCACAGAGCTGCTAGCATGTCTGTAGACTTTTAGTGTTTGATAAATTACGCATCAATAAATGCATTCAAACTGCTGAAAATGATTTTTGTTTGCTCTTTTAATTGTAGTAGTGATATGAGGATGGTAAAGCTGATGTTGTAGCTGACAAGGATAGATAAAGATCATAATGTGATGATGATGACAATGCCAGCCCATAATTTATCATAAGCATCTGTGTTTTCAGAGGATATAAAACCATTTTGGAGACATGGTGAACATTGATCTAATTGCGTTTCGCCTGGGAGAAATTACAGAGATTGTTTTGCTGGAGCCATTTTGCATCATCCCTGAGTCAACATCATCTAGTCAGTCTCTGTGGATTGAGGACATATTAGAGTACCCAGCAAAATTAAACTCTCAAATCTTCTGACGTAGGAATGGGAGACACATTGACAAAATAAAAACGCTCAGCTATAATGGCTCGCCCGTTATTGCTTCCTCTGAAAACTCACTGACATTTTCGGAAATGTCACAGATTTACATCATTCTCAGAGGACCACTTCAGCTGGTGGTGTTCATGGGTAATTAGGCAACGTCCACAACGTACGTGCACCTCGGGAGGGAAGAGCGGGAGGAAGCTGAAAAAAGGGGAGACAGAAGGATATAAAGAGGAAAGAGGGTAAAAAAAGTTTAAAGAAATTGAGTGATAGTTGAGAGAACATCATCGAATCTCTTCACAATAAACATGCACGGCCCTCCTTTGTTCTGGCAGCGAGGCGTAGAGATTTGAAGAGTGGTCATTCATACTGCTGACCTTTTTACAGCCTTGCATTCGTGTCTGTTTAGCTTTCCAAAACACCAGAAGCACCCTTCTGCTCCTCATTCACCCAGTTGGCCTTTTGACCTCAGCCTATGCCGTTTTCACAAGGTGAATGAGTAAAAGTATGAACTTTAATTGAAACTAAAGGATAAATAAACACAGCAACATGCCTCAAATGTAAAATACTGGCATGTCAAATTAATAAAATACATTATACAGTAAATGGTTATTTCTAAAGATTGAAGCGTGTTGGCTGCAAGGTGGCACCACCTTAAATCAACCTCTCTGTCTCTTTTGTTTTGGCCTCTGTCCACTGGTGTGGTTAACAAGGCCTCTGAAAGAGACCCTCATCCTTAACCTTTAGGTCCTCTCCTCATCAGTCACAATAGGAATTTGTTCTCCATGGGAGGTCAAGCCTGACACACAAACACTGAATACATGTCCTGCCTGCTGTTTTTCCCCCCTCCACAGATCAATTACTGTAATTGTTGGCTTACATGTGAACCAGCCATGGTGGCTCTTTACATTTACACACACACGCACATCTGCAAATCCCGGGTTGAATTGTCTCGAGCCACACAACAAATAGCTACCACTGTGTTTCGGTTATTTACAAAACTCACTGAGCAAACTGACAGCAAGCTAGCACAGGTGCCTGAGCGTAATTACCACCCGCTCAAACACCGTCCATCAGATAGAGGGAACGCTTGTTGAAGGGAAAAGGACCAAGCGAGAGTGACAAAGCATTTTTTTTCCGTGGGAGCCTCCTCGACTGACCTCATGTTGACACCGCGGGCTACGCTACTGTCAGTGTGCTGATTTTCCCAAGGGCCCCCGGGCTGTGTGGTTCTCTGCTTTGTCAGGGCTTTCTGGCCAAGATACTAATCTGTCTTCCATCAAGATTGCAGTCAGGCTGTTCTTTTGTTTGGCTCGAACCGTGCGGCCGCTTGGGGAAAGGCTTCCTGGGTATTATCTCCATTCCAGGATATTCTCAGCCCCTTCCTTGTGATACAGTATCAAAACAACACATTATACAACTGCACCCCACCCTGTTCCTCAAAATCAACGCTGCTGATGCAACTACTTCTGCACCTCGCAATCTCAATTCTCACTTCCTGTGAGTCACATTTTCACTATTTTTTTTTTTATTTTTAAATTGCACGTCAGTGTACTAGGGTGAGAGAAGACACCAAAACAGCCACAGCACCAAGCCACTTGCAAACATGCTGATGAAATGACAGGGTGGGTGAAACATAAACCTGTTAGACGACAGACTGGTGTTGCCCCTCCCCAGGCGATTGCCCTTTGGCTCTTGGTGACCATTGTTTGCCTCTGTTCCCAGGCACTGACATCTGGTGACAATGGCCACGGCGGGAAAGAGGAAAGAGAGCCTGCGAGTGCGCACTTACATAAATACATACATATAAACACACTCAAAGAAACACACATGTATATTTGCAGACATAAGTGAAACAAATTTGGATGTGTACAGAACTGAAACAAAAGGAAAAACTGAGTGAACACACACGTGCACATGCGTACAAACAACACAGTCTCACAGCAGTTCATGAAATAGTCACAAAATTTAATCTATTTGATTTGTGTACATTGACACAAATTTCCCTTTTTTTCCCCTTGTGACACTCAGCACGACTTTCAACAACACGTGATGCACTTGTCGATTTCCGCTCCAGTCTTTTCAAAATAAAACTACTTAGTTAGGTTTAGGAATAGATCGACTTTGTTAGACTTAGGCAACAAAACTACTTAGTTAGGTTTAGGAAAAGATTGTGGTTTGGGTTAAAATAACACCAGAAGTGCCATAACTTAAGTACGGAATTTACGTGACAAAAACTACTTAGTTAGCTTCAGAAAAAGATCTCGGTCTGGGTTAAAATAACTCTGGAAGTGGTGTAACTTCAGTACGGAAGTTACCATTGAATGAACTTTGGCTTCACACGGAACACGAACATCAGTTTTGTGGGCGAAAGTCTTGTGTTTTTTGACCCACTCATCCACCCTGACTTCCTCTCTATGTTTGCTGCTCCTTATACTTAAAATTAAGTGGATGACATACAAATTGATTTTGGGCTGACCATCACGTATAAAATGTGAAATTCGTGTCTATGTACACGAATCAATACATTCAATTTCGTGACTATTTCACAAACTGCTGTGCAACTGGGCTGGTTCAAATTTATGAACACACAGAAAAGGAAGCATCTCTGCACAGAAATCTACTCAAAAGGCAGCTGAACCAAAAAGAAGAAGAATGATAACACAAACAAACACAGTCATGCAGAGCCATACAAAATATTGTCAGATGTGTAAATGCTTATTAAGAATTTAAGGGATCACATAAAACCAGCACACACATGTACACGCACACACATACACACGTTTTCACCCAGTTAAAGTTACACAGATGACACAGATGAGAGTGGGGGGAAACACCTACATCCAGCATGTCCTTTCTCTCAGCAGCGACACACCAGTGTGAGCATTGTTTGCTTCAGGTTTCCGTCCTAACCTGTCATTTATCCACGGGGGCCTCAGACTGCTGTCTCTGTGTCTCTGCAGCTTCATTGGAGGTGTGTCACGGCCCTCACCTAAAAACATTACAACAACCCGCCCGCCCCTCCAGCCCCGAGCCTCTACCCTGTGACTCTGATGTGGGACGCTGCCAAATTAGACAGGAGGGCCTTGGGGCAGTGTGTCTCCTCTGCAAATTAGAGAGTAGAGGAAGACCAGAGAGAGAGAGAGGGCGTACGCAGGACAGAGAGAGAGAGAGAGAGAGAGAGAGAGAGAGAGAGCGCGAGAGAGAGATTGCAGGTTCAAAGAGCTAATGACCTGCATAGGAGGGGAGCAGTAATGGGAGTCGGTGGAGAAATAGGACGAGAAAGAGACATGACCTCATCCCTGTTGCTTGTTTGGCCTGATCAGACCAGGAAGTGGGACAACATCATTCATTTCAGTCTTCACAAAATAGTAGCCTATATACTGGAAGCATGTTGACAATGACGACAAGCTCTCTCTCACACTAACCAGACAATAAGTTGACATAGTAATTCTTTGCACCATCCACTTCTGTCTTAACTGTCTCTTTTGTGGAGCAGGGTTATATGAAATGACTTGGTGTGACACAGACAAGCCAAAATATAATAGCTTTGTCATTGAGCCCTGAAGCTGGTTTATTATTTTCAAGTATTTATCAAATGATAAAAGTTTACTACACATCATAAATAATAATATCCTGGTGATATGTGATAGCGGTTCAAGTGGACTGGTAGCTGGAGAAGTGCTAGTTCGCCTCCTGGGCACTGCCGATGTGCCCTTGAGCAAGGCACCGCCCCCCCAAACTGCTCCCCGGGCGTTCTATAGTAGCTGCTCATTGCTCCTATTGGATGGTTTAAATGTAGAGATTACATTTCACTGTGTGCAGTGCTGTGCAATGTGTGACAATAAAATCTGATTTACATTTTACATTACATCTCAATACTTTCTGACCTCCCTACCCTGTCTGTGGCTCTCACCCCTAAGTTAGTTCCTACTGATGAGGTAAATCTTTAAAAAGGTGCTAAATAAGGAATTCAGAACATTTCTATTGCCTCTGCACGGCTCTCAACATGGTGATGGCTGGGCCGGCGGCTCGCAGCTAACGGTGCAAACAACAGCAAAAGTGCTGACAGAACAGTGGGCGCTACAATTCTGCAACAACGTCGATGGTCGGACAGCATTATCAGCTGTTACCGCTGTATGAGTGCAGTGCAGAGCAGCGGCAATCAGCTAGCCAGTGGGGCACGCTCACATGCACGAACATGCACTCAAAACAAACAGCCAGCCCGGCGATGTCAGCAAAGCACGGAGAAGCTCACATCACAACACACACAGAGAAGAGCGACTTCATTCTCTGGTCAGGTAGACATTACTCCTCTATATCTTTACATAGCAAATAGTTGTTTGCTACTGTATTAATGCTCTGAATATTGTATAGAGAACCTTTAAAAACAGGTCACAAATATGTACTTGGATTTCTTTAAAAGGCAAAATAATTTCCTAAAACAGCTTGACAATGTAGTGTTGTGCTCTCACAGCAGTAAATAGTGCATTAGTTAGGGACTATTTTCGGCAGCAAGATGGTGTATGTGGGATTGACTCAAAATAAACTACAGCACCAGTGTTCATTGTAATGAAGGAACATGTCAGCCAGTGCAACGGTGTGCCTAAATTATGTATTTTCAATAGTTGCTGAACAACAATATGGCTCTAAGGCTTGACAGGATAAACACATGCTTTGGTTTTGGTCTTTTCATGGGTTTTATTGAACAAAAATATACAATCTCATCAGACCTGTCCTTTATTTAGATAGTTCAAAACTCCAATTTGAAGCAGATTTTCTGAAGACATGATGCCGTAAATAGCGTTGGAGTTGGCCAGTAAATATTCATACAGGCTTGGCATGATTTGCATGACAAACGGTCCCACTTCTTTGTGGATTTTCTGGAATGTTGTCTGTAAAAATGTCTGTTAACCAGAAATCTTAGATGTTGCTTCAAGTATAATTTGACCGTTGTGATTGCATGATCATTAGTTTAGGCTACATTAAAATGCCGCCAAGTGCATTTCTTTGTTTTATATCTTCAGATAACGTGGCCAACATTATCCAATCCTCAAAAAACTCCAAACAATAACACACAAACCACGGAAATGCCTTTTGTCGCCAACACACACACACACACACACACACACACACACGGCAGCACAATAACACTCTTGCTCTCATCTTTCTTGTAGCTGTAGATGAGAAGCCTCAGACCTCTGGAGACACCGCGGTGTGAAGATTGTGTGCACTTAGAGAAGCTGGAGGGGAGGTGAGAAGAGGAGTCAGAAGAGAGGAAGGAAACAAGAAGGAAACAGAGGAGAGGACAAGACAGCAGAGGAGTTGCTGCATGTGGGAATCCTCCCTCTGTCGTTTTCACACTGGCTTCCTGTTGTCACCGCTCCTATTTCCTGTCCCAGAGGAACTCCGCTCGCACATCCCACAATTCTCCCTTTTGTTTGTGTTTATGTCCCCTCCTGGTCTGCTAAATACATTCTTATTTTGAATACCTGTGGTATTTCTGTCCGAATTCATGAGTTAAAAATAGACGATTCTTAGTTTTTGTGTCAGGAAACTGAGTCCCGAAGGAGCCTCGTTGATCACATATGTTCAGACTGACCATTCCCTTGATAAAATCATTGTCGTGTTTACCAATCAAATGACCTGCAGTAGGAACAAGTGACGCATCCCCCTCTCTATGTTATCTTCCCTTCACCTGCGTACCTCTATTGACGCTCTCTTTTCTGTTTTTTTGTTTTTTGTTTGCCCAGTTACTTCTTCCTTTCTCAGGCCTTCACCTTCCTCCCCCCAGGGTCTGTCTGCGAATCTCCTCCTCTCC
>CAKAOI010049431.1:0-10000 GCA_916701655.1 Sebastiscus albofasciatus
ATCTGAAAAAAAAGTTTGAAAAAAAAGTTTGAAAATGTTGGAAAACAAAAGTCTAATCAATGTCTGAAATAGGTAAAAAATAAATAAAATAAAAATCTGAAAAAATGTCTGAAAAAATAGTCTGAAAAATGTCTGAACAAAAGTTTGAAAAAAAAGTCTGAAAAATGTTAGAAAACAAAAGTCTAAACAATGTCTGAAAAAGGTAAAAAAAAAAATTTAAAAAAAATTTAAAAAAAATCAGAAAAATGTTTTTAAAAAAAAGTTTTAAAAATGTTGGAAAACAAAAGTCCAAACAATGTCTGAAAAAGGGGGAAAAAAAAAAAAAAAAAATCAGAAAAATGTCTGAAAAAACATCAGAAAAATGTTGGAAAACAAAAGTCCAAACAATGTCTGAAAAAGGTAAAAAAAAAAATAATAATAAAAAAAATCAGAAAAATGTCTGAAAAAAAAAAATCAGAAAAATGTTTGAAAAAAAAAATCAGAAAAATGTTGGAAAACAAATCTAAACAATGTCTAAAAAAGGTAAAAAAACAAAAAATAAAAAAAAATAGTCTGAAAAATGTCTGAACAAAAGTTTGAAAAAACAGTTTGAAAAATGTTAGAAAACAAAAGTCTAAACAATGTCTGAAAAAGGTAAAAAAAAAAGTTTGAAAAATGCTTCCAGGATTTATGTTGTGGCAGCCGCCCATTCTCTGGTGCTTGCTGTCATTTCCCCTTTTTCCTTGTGTTTTTTGCTGAGTGACTGGAGGGTTATTCAGTTCACCTGTTACGCAGGGTGTGTGTGGGGGGCGGGGGGACTGGCTCTTAAATGATAGTTGAGAGCAGCTTGGTGAATTCCCCTCTTGGCCAATCAGGGTGTGATGACACCCTTTCTGTAGGGCTTAAAAGAGGAGGGAAACTGCACACCTGGGGTCATTCTGATCTCTTCTTTACTAAATGCAACATATGTTAGCAGCCAAGCCAGAAACTCTGGTCTGTATTAGGCCCTTTTGCGATTCTGAAGACATGGGAAACCTCTGTTGGTCTGAAGGAGCTGCAGCATTTATTTCTGCACAGACATCCATTGTACATTCACTAGATATTCTCAGAGCTAAACTAACTCTTCTGCAGTGTGTAGTGAGCGTGCGTTCACGTCTAGAGGTGGAGCGAGACAGTGAGAACGCACGCACTGTGTGAGTGAAGGCAAGCAGGCAGAGGAGCTGGGACTCCAGCCACACGCAAGCGAGCATATGCGAGCGCGCATATGCGTCCGCTTAAAAAGTTACAAACAGTCCCTTTAATTGTTTGTTATTGTAGAGGCATTTGTTCATTATCGAAGTTGCATTTGTTCATTATTATTATTATTATTATTATTATTATTAAGGAGGCATTTTATCTTATATTATTATGTGGATGGGAACTGGTTTTCAGTCTTCGGCCTGATCAACTAGAGTCTGGGGGGAATCCGTACCGCCACAATGTTTTTCTGAGCTCACAGCATGGCAATGCATCAACAAACATGTCTGACTGAAGCGGTGGATTTAGGGGTGAGTGTCTGACCCGCATGACATTCCTTACATGCTTCTATTATCCCCTGAGTTAGAAAACCCAAAATGATCCCAAATTGAGTGTGACGTGTCCGGGATGTTGCTGTGAGAGCCGGCTGTGGAATGAGGATGGTAAATGGACTTGCATTTATATAGCGCTTTTTTAGTCTTCCGACCACTCAAAGCGCTTTACACTACATGTTAGTATTCACCCATTCACACACACATTCATACCATTATGTACATGGACTGTGTATGTGTTGAAACGTCTGTTTCTGTGAAACTGTTTCCCTGTCTGATGTGGAATTGTGTATTATTGTTGTTGATGCTTTTTTAATTTAGTGTTTGTAACTGCAGTTGGACGGAGCCCAGGAAAAATTTCCCCACGGGGACAATAAAAGTACATCTTATCTCACACTGATGGCAGAGGCTACTAAGGTGCCAACTTTGCCCATCAGGATCTAATCTAAATACTCATTCTATGGGCTATGCCTTCGGGACCAATTTGGGGTTAAGTGTCTTGCTCAAGGACACATCGACATGTGACCCGGAGCAGCCGGGGATCTAACCTCCGACCTTCCGATTGGTGGACAACCTGCTCCACCATCTCAACAGCTGCCTCCGTTGAATGAACAGCCAATAGGAACGCTCTCTCTCTCTCTCTCTCTCTCTCTCTCTCTCTGAAATAACCTGTGATTGGCCAAAGTCTCCCCTCTCTAGATTTTTTTTCTAAAGCCTGAAAACAGAGCCATGAGGAGGTGCAGAAGTCTAGTTTTCTCTCAGAACACTTGAATTACAATATGCTGAAAGGTTATTATGGAATTTTTGCCCAATGATGCCAAAAATATTCTGCCTACTGCAGGTTTAACTCCACCTCCAAATTACTATTTAATAGTCAAACAACATTCTTGCAGCAGCAACAAATCTTGGTGCACACACACACACACACACACACACACACACACACACACACACAGGGAGACTGCTGAATACCTCCCAGGAAGACAAAAGCATGAGCAGCATATCACATTAAAGCTTCTGGTTGGAGGTTAAGAGGTCAAACATTTTCAACAGGTTAAATCATGATGTACATTGAACCACCACCATCATCATCTTCATCATCATCATCATCGTCGTCGTCATCATCTTCATGTACTTCATTCTGCATGTTAAATATTTAAGAAAAGAAAAACCTGCTCGACCCTCTGAGCCACAGCAGCCCCACACAAATAGGAGGCTCCACCCATCGCTCCTGTTGTTGCTGCCGCTGCTGTGTTTCTGGGGGTATTGTAGAGGAGGAGGACCACACAGCTGCTGCTCAAACAGGGTTTTCATTAGACTACTTTGTGGCTTTGATAACACTCTATATGGGCCACTGCTTTGTCACCAACAATCTGCTTTAGCAGCTCCAGACAGGTGGTGCGCCACAGTGCGCAGAGAAGGATGGGCAGACGAGAGGCGGACAGCAGAGGAGCAATGAACACCGGAGACCGCTCCGAGCTCGGTTGTCTGCGGGTCCATCCAGCATCCAGCGGCCACCGTGCCGGTACCGGTACCGGCGAGGAGTGCCTGAAGGCGCCCTGCTGCAGCGAGGACAACCGGCTGAGACACCCAGACATGGAGGTGAAGAAGCACCAGCACAAACACAACTTGAAACACCGCTACGAGGTGATGGAGACTCTGGGGAAAGGCACATACGGCAAAGTGAAGAAGGCGGTGGAGAGAGCGAGCCTGAAGACGGTGAGTGGTGATGCAAACATATTACTTTTACATATGTGCCTCTGTAGGATGCTTTCTTTTCTTAAATATTTAACATGCAAAATTAAGTATATGATGAAGATGAAGATGATGATGATGATGGGTAAATGTACGTCATGATTTAACCTGTTGAAGATATTTGACCTTAATGTTTATTATTGTTATTATTTACTTATTTATCTCACTTATTATTGTAAGTGTTGGTATTATTATTGTTATTGATATTATCATCATCTTTATTATTATTCATATTATTAATATATGTGTATGTGTATATACTATATTATATATATATATATATATATATATACATATTACACATTTATTTTCTTTTTGTGTTGTTTTTGCTCCCCCTATGCTCTACACATAAACGGAAGGATGTCTGTATGTGTTTAAGAGTAGATATATGTCATGTATGACCATCTAGCCTCATTCAATGCCAAACACACACCCATTATCCACATCACACACACACACATTCTTCAACCTGCTTTTATCCCCTTGTGTTGTCTTAGTTTTGTTTTGTTTTTGTACTTTGTTATTTGTCTTTCTCTGTATAATATATGTTGGTCTTTTTTATATATGTCCCTGCACATGTCTTCACTTGTTTTGTAATCACTTTATAACACACACAAAAAAATGTTTGACCTCTTAACCTCCAACCAGAAGCTTTAATATGATATGCTGCTCATGCTTTTGTCTTTCTGGGAGGTATTCAGCAGTCTCCCTGTGTGTGTGTGTGTGTGTGTGTGTGTGTGTGTGTGTGTGTGTGTGTGTGTGTGTGTACCAAGATTTGTTGCTGCTGCAAGAATGTTGTTTGACTATTAAATAGTAATTCGGAGGTGGAGTTAAACCTGCAGTAGGTAGTATATTTTTGGCATCATTGGGGCAAAAATTTCATAATAATCTCTCAGCATATTGTAATTCAAGTGTTCTGAGAGAAAACTAGACTTCTGCACCTCCTCATGGCTGTTTTCAGGCTTTAGAAAAATCTAGAGAGGGGAGACTTCCTGTTGGCTGTTCATTCAACGGAGGCAGCTGTCAATCACTGGCAAACTCCAATCAAACGGTCAAACTAGGCAGCGCTGATCAAATATGAATTTAATATTCTGTTACTATAATGCCTATTTTTCGCCTCAAATGTTTTCAGAAACATCGTGTAGTGTACTGTTTAGCTGTAAAATGAGAAAGTGTGCTCCAGCTGGTGGGCGGTGCTTGGTATTTCCTCAACCGGTCTCAACATAGCTGCTGGGTCACAGACTTTCTCATTTCACAGCTAAACAGTACACTACAAGATGTTTCTGAAAACATATTGATTCATCTTTGATCAGCGCTGCCTAGTTTGACCGTTTGATCGGAGATTGCGAGTGATTGACAGCTGCTCAGAGACGGCAATGCTCCAACTCAGCTTTGATTGGTTGTTGTGAAATCTTGCAGATGCCGTTAGGAACACCGGAGAACACAGAGGCACATGATTATTTTCAGATTACCTGTCTCATGCACTACTGCCGGGATATAGTCACCATTTCATATTTCACTTAATCATATTTGCTCCAATTCTACCTAATGCAGCTTTAAGATGTGGGTGAGCTGATGTGCTGATGCTGAACCCAGTTCCTGCTTCCTGTGCTGTGCCAGGCTGAGATGCCTTCGGTCTGACTCACTCAGCACTTGAACAAGGGGATAGAATTACTACAATAGGTCTCCTCCAATGGGAGTCTCACCCCACATGTACTCAGACATAATAATATGATATGTTTCTGTTTAACTTCACCTTTTTGAATATCTAGGTTAAAAACATAACGTGGGTTTAAGGTTTCCAGTTAGGCTTTAATCCCTCACTCTGCTGTGATCCGAGCACAAAGAGACAGATACCCCCGTCAGCTTCAAATTCCCCTTCTGTTTCTTTAGTAAACAAACACACTGTAATAGGGATAATCTTTTTTTGCAATCAGATTGTGGAAATGAGACTGGCATAATTCCTTTGGCTGCTTTCACAGCAACTCTGAGACCTACATCTGTGAGAGAGGGAGTGAAAGACAGAGGGGAGGTAGGAGATTGATGGAAGAATATACAGAGAGAGGGGAGAAGAGGGAAATAGCTATGCAGTCTGTGTGTGTGTGTGCAGGGTAAGTGAGTTTGGTTGGACAAGGGGAAAATGCTGAATTCTTCAAGCCAGTAGCCAGCACATACCAAGGATTCTTTGAAACAAAACGGACATTATTTTTGGAAACAAGACCAGGGGGCTGTTGTTTGAGGAGGAGACAGTTTTAGAGCCAGAAGAAGGAGGAGGAGGAGGAGGAGACAGTAGGTTTGAGATTACAGTAAAGAGCTGAATTGAGTTGTTGTTGTGCGTTGCTGCAAGAGGTGACTAATGCACAGGATGAAATGAAAGGAAAGGATGATGAATGCCAGGTTTACTAATCTGTACTGTAGCTCACTTACATTGGCTGGGAGCCTGACACGTATTTAAAGCTGAGCCATGTTAGAATAAAAATAACATTAGGATGTTTTTGTTTTATGCAATGTACATTTTGATGTTTATAAAAAAATCCCTTCACGAGATATGTGCAGCTTTTTACTCGCATTTGGAAAGAAAGAGTCTGCTCTAGGAAAGATTGGGATTTGCTGTGAAAGCAGAGGGTGCCTGTATAAAACAGTAACCAAGTAGAATTAATTAGACTATATTAATTACCAGATTAAAGCTGCAGTCTGGAACTTTGAGCAAATATGATAAAGATATTTTTTTATAAAACTGTCGCTATATCCTGACGGTAGAGTAACACTAATGATCTCCGTCCAGACGAGCGTTTTAGGGCCGTTTCAGAATGAATCTCAGTCCATACCACCATCGCCATCACATGACCATTCACATACACTGGGCATGCGTGTGCCGGTGTAAAGTAGGGTGACCAGATCCCAACAAACCAGATGTGGGACAAAAGAGTATGTTTGTGTGGGACAATGTGGGAAACGTTACCAAGGCTGAGAGGAAAAAGCATCTGTCCTGCAGTGGTTTGACTTTTGAAAACTAGAGCCAATGAAAATGTGGGACATCGTCTCAATATATGGGATGTGGGACAAGGGATGAAAATGCTGTGCAGTCCCATGTAAAGTGGGACACCCTAGTGTAAAGAGGAAGCAGCGCTGGACACGGGAATTGATGCAAAGCACTCCTCGCATGTAGGCAGTAGTAGCATTATAAAATGCAGAATTTAACTGCACAAATGCTGCTAGCATAGACAACAAGGTCAGCAACGCTTGTAACTCGTTATCAAGCGGTCGAGGCCGATGTCATTTGTTTTCTTCCGGAAAAGGATCACGTGATGGGTTGTGACAAATCAGAGAAGGACACGTCATGACTGATAAGACCCAATCAAGAAGCAAACATGGGTGTCCGTCCAGACTAAAACGCAACCCCGGTGATTTAAAACTAAAACGGGATCAGCAGTGTTTTCAAACGTCTCCATTTTAGGGGCTCAAAAACGCCGGAGTAGTGTGGACCCTGGGCATAAATGTAGCAAAAGTTATGCGTAGTCATGAAAAAGTGAACCATGCTGGATGAAATATATTCTGAAACAGTATATGCATCTCTCTGTACACATTGTACATACAGCATGTACTGTATGCTCCTCTACTGCACACAATAATGTAAAAGAATATCTGATTACATCTGCATGACTCACACACATCGCTACTTATGTTTCCCTACATGCATCCTGTTACAGTTACAGGCATTTTTGGCCGATATCACACACGCAGCACATTATTTGGATGAACAATGAAACATTGTTAGTTAGAAGGATACTTTAGAGGTCATACTTGGAATTGACGCATACACAGCACATTTGCATGCACAAGGATGAGATCATACACACACACACACACATACTTCCTCTGCATGCACGTGCAGCTTTAAAAATGCTCTTAGTGCCCTGAGGAGTGAACAATGCCCAGTGTGTCTCTCTTCTCTGTTCTCTGCTGATCAGTCCGGGGGGTAAATCAGAGCTCAGATGGACAGTAAAATATAAGTTTTTTTGCCCTCAGTCCACATACTTTGACATATTTTATCCATTCCTTTCACCTGTCCTGTTAGCTGCCGCCTACGTCCTCCTTCCCTCCTCATCCCTGCAGCTTATTCCATCATCTCCCCTTCCCTTCATCACGTTGCTCTCCCAGCCAGCGGGTAATTGGGTCAGAAAACATTCACAAGCATGCAAGCGTACACATGTTGCTCCCCAAACATTTAATCTGTATGGCCTAATCTCTTACCTATTGCACCCAGCACACCTAGACTGAAAGAGATGCCACATCAGTCTGATGATGTAAGAAAAATCTTCATATTTCAGCACTTGTTCATAGAAAAGATACAAACCTAAGAACTCAAATATTCTCCTTTGCTGGATAGCGTCACATCGGTTATAGGAGGTCAGTCCTGAGAGTTCCCTGGAGTGTGTTTGTGTCGTGTTGCATAACCATGGCGGTTGATAGAGCGTGTGAATTGTGTCTTCCAATGTCTCGTAGACGTTTTCTTTCCGGCAGCTGAGAATGCTGGAGTTGTGACCCAGGGTAGAGGCCTGCTCACCCATAGGGACATCGTGGGGGTTGACAGAGTTATATGATCAGGGCTATGTTAGGATGTTAGCCTTACAAAGTAGCCACATCTTCACATTATATCAAATCTCTCACACTTTTTTTAGCGTATAGTATTTCTAAATAGGACACCTCTGTTTATTCGTCCGCCTTTGTCGTAACCTTGTATGGTGCCATTGTAGTGACAGTTACTCTATCCAAAGAGGTTTAGGGGCTCATGTTGTGTCTGTTTTGTTGTGTATGTGGTGTGTGTTCGGTGGTTGGGGGGGTTACGTTGGGGTATTAAGGAAGCAGAGTGTGAACAGTGCAGCTGTCAACCTTCTGCCTCTGAGTGTGCTCAGATCACAGGAGACCTGCTCTCACACATCCCGCCCTTAAAACCCACATAATCACCTCTAATACCCACACATTTGATTTGTGTTCGTGTGTAGTTGTGACAACAGTATGTAAGTCTGTGTTTCCATGCACGTCTATGGAAGTAATACATGAACTGTGCATTTATCAGTTCATTGTTTTGAATGACTCGAGTTGTTGTGAGGGTGGTGAAGGGGGATTTGGTATCACCAGGGTGATAATCTGATGCTGTTTTTCTTGCCGTGGAAGATGAGCTTCTAGAGCTCTGTTGCCAACCACCAACAGTGTGTGATTTGAACACAAAGGTTCATGTTCATGTCAAGACATGCACAGACTCAATAGCGTGTCTTCTTTCCCAGGTGGCGATCAAGTCGATCCGCAAGGAGCGCATCACCGACGACCTGGACAGAATTCACATCCAGAGAGAGATCGAGATCACCGCCTCGATCCGGCACTCCAACATCATTCGCTTCCACGAGGGTGAGTCTGTAAACACAACACGCACACGTCGAACTGGCACACAAGTCCCAAATATCATTTATTATTATGATTCTCATCCCCAGCCAGATTTTTAGACTCTGAATGTGAAGAAAAAGAAAGATATAATCAGTGACTTACAGTATAGTCCAGCAAAGCCCATAAAAGGATAACCCTCACAATACAATATATTTTTCTCGTAATCAACCATTCCTACTTAAAGACCAAAACCAACAATGACCTTATTAACAATTATTCCCTTTTTGTCCAACGCCTGATGTAGCTTCTTCATCTGTGCTATAGAACACTCGATGTCCAAAAACTAGTAAAAACACACATCATTGAGACATAGAGTTGCACAGTGTGTGATATTTCTTCATTACCATGACCATGGACACTGTAGCTTACTTTGAGTTGACCCCACATAACCGTCTTGCTAATGTAAATACACACAGTGGTTCCCAATTCTTTTCACATCTAGTACCCCTAAACTGACACAAATTAGACCACGGACCCCCATTTGATAAGGTTTTGTTCTATGGTCCCCCATCTGATGGGAGTTTTGCTTTTTTTGGGCTGCCCCCTCTTATAGATTAGTCGACTAATCGGTTGTTTTGGTATTAGTCGACTAAGATTTCTTTGGTTGATTTGTCATTTTTTATGTTTTTTTCATGCTAAATTACTTATTTCTAAGAAATTTACGAGTACATCTCTGGAAAACACAATTTAAAGTGGTGCTTTTGTGTGATTCTTTGTGGAGAAATGTTTACAGATCTGTCAATTAAATCAACTAATCGATGCATCGACAAAATGTTGAGTGTTAGTCGACTTAGAAAGTCTTTGGTCGAGGACAGCCCTGTTGCTTTTAGATGTTTTATTACAGAAAGTTTATTAAAACCATGACCAAAATATGGGTCTTTGTGTTATGTCTTATGGATGGAATTTTTGTGAAAATAAATGGTCCCTTTTTTTCGCTGGGGACCTCACTTTGAAAACCACTGCACTATAGCACCAAATGCGGAGCAGAAAGGAGTCCCCAACAAGTGCACCACTTACTCCTGTTTGAGTAAAAAGTTTGCTAAAAGCCATTTTCACAGATGTTTGCACAGTATTTGGTTTGGGTCTTTTCATGGGATTTGTCTACAATACCAAAATATAGAATATCAAGGGCTGTGCAAAGTCACCAGTCTTATCCTTACTGTAAGTAGTCTTTAGTATCCATTGTTGGATTTGTTCCTTTTGACACCTTTTGTCATCTGAATGAGACATTGTATGGAATACTGTATGACTAT
>CAKAOI010049431.1:10020-37456 GCA_916701655.1 Sebastiscus albofasciatus
ATCGGTTGTTTTGGTATTAGTCGACTAAGATTTCTTTGGTTGATTTGTCATTTTTTATGTTTTTTTCATGCTAAATTACTTATTTCTAAGAAATTTACAAGTACATCTCTGGAAAACACAATTTAAAGTGGTGCTTTTGTGTGATTCTTTGTGGAGAAATGTTTACAGATCTGTCTATTAAATCAACTAATCGATGCATCGACAAAATGTTGAGTGTTAGTCGACTTAGAAAGTCTTTGGTCGAGGACAGCCCTGTTGCTTTTAGATGTTTTATTACAGAAAGTTTATTAAAACCATGACCAAAATATGGGTCTTTGTGTTACTTATGGATGGAATTTTTGTGAAAATAAATGGTTCCCCTTTTTTTGCTGGGGACCTCACTTTGAAAACCACTGCACTGTAGCACCAAATGCAGAGAAGAAAAGAGTCCCCAAGGGCTGTGCAAAGTCACCAGTCTTATCCTTACTGTAAGTAGTCTTTAGTATCCATTGTTGGATTTGTTCCTTTTGACACCTTTTGTCATCTGAATGAGACATTGTATGGAATACTGTATGACTATATTTCAAATTAATTCTGAGGGAACAGGGAACCAGTCCTGCACACTTATTGATCGCTTGTACTGAACATACTTAATTACAACCTTTTAAATGGTAAATCTTGATCATGTAAGAATCTCATGAAACTCGTACAAGGGACCAACAGTGTGCCCGATTTGTAGTTTCCTTCTTAGTTAAAATAGATGCAGAATAGCATCTCTTATTGTAGTGTAGTGAAGGTTTGAGGCATCCTCTAAGATTCATATAAACACATTTTCATAATGCTGACCTGTAAACAGTGCCCTGTGTCCTGTGCAGTGTTTGAGAGCCGGGATAAGATCGTGATAGTGATGGAGTACGCCAGCAGGGGAGAGCTGTACGACTACATCCAGGAGAGGAGGAGGCTGCCTGAAACAGAAGCCCGGGGCATCTTCAGACAAATCACATCTGCTGTCCACTACTGCCACAAGGTTTGCACACACACATACTCTAAGTACACAAATACTTTCTGCGAATACCCCAGAAGGCACGTGCTGAATTGCATGTTGCGGAATTCAACTGTGCACAAGCAAATACAGTACTGCTAAATCCACCAAATCCTAATCCTAATACTGCAGGGAAAACTTGACTTGCGTTTTCAGATCTCTCTGGGTTAAGAGCGCATTAAGCCTTGATTATTTTTTGCAGTCACACACTGACACATTTAACAAACACGTTGTCTTCCTGCCTCCAGGAACACGTTCCTCTTTGTTTGTATTGTTGTGTACATATGATATCAACAGCTGTGCCAGGAAACAGACATAAGTCCCATTAATATAGATGTGTAGTACAGTAGAAGGGAGGATCTGTGCCTTGCAGTCAGCTGAGTTGGATATGACAGAAATGCTTTTGTTTTCATATCATTCTTATTTTGGCTTCCTCCTGAATCCCTCACATTAAACTGAGGGATTATCGTTCAGCTCCTGCAGCTTTGTAGTAGACGGGGAGGTGGATTTTGTGCTCCTTCATGCCCTCAAATATTGTCCCAAAATAGACATGAATGTTCCGGCATGAATGAATTATTGAATGTGCCTCTGAGGTATGCGGGGCACATGAAGGGATTATTGAGGCTTCAAAAGAAGAATGAAAATAATTCAGGTTTTTTTTTTTTATTGCTATTCTCCAAATCTGTTTATAGTCATTTAAAAGTAGCAAGAATAATAACCTGGTTAACCACGTCGATTTCTTTCTTCTGCTTTTCTTTCTCTGCCTTGCATACACACACATACTGGCTTACATACTGTACATACTGTGCACAAAACATTGTCTAAGGTCAAGGATCATTTCCTCCACTTAAGTGCTCTGAAGAGAACGTCATTAGCGAAAGAAAGGAGGCTACTCTGGCTCATTAGCGAGTGGCTTTAAGAGCAACTGACGTTTAAGGTTTCCCTGCGTCACGCGGCTTCCTGGGTGGCCACAGTTATCTGTAACGGCATTGTCTCTTCTTATGATTTAGGGAAACTCTTAAAGTGACAGTGATCCTGCAACAGGCTTTTCCTCCCATCGAACCTCCAGTGTAGTCTTCCTCACCAGGCTCCACAGCTGTCTGTGGCCTCTCGTCGGCTCCCAGGTGCTTAATGCCATCAGGGGATCAAATCGCATCTCATCAGATGAATTAACCCAAACAAAGCACTTCCTCATGCCTGTCAACGATTAAACCGCCTGAGAGCCTTTCTCAAGGCATGTCAGACACACGGCCCTGCAACACGAGGCCCGAGTGGAATGTTAATGGTTATTAAATTATAAATAAAGGACAAATGCCCCATGCACCACAGGCTGGGTTTATATCATAAACTTCAGCCCCTTAATGTTTGCATGCAGAGAGGAGACAGCTGACTGTAAACAGGAGGGAGGAGCAGCGCAGGGCCTCATGTGTCACTGCTCTCTTGCAGAACGGTGTTGTGCATCGAGACCTCAAGCTGGAGAACATCCTCTTAGATCAAGATTTCAATGTGAAGGTAAGATCCATAAAGCATACCCACACTGTTCATGTCACTTTCCAACAGCAAAGTGTGATCATGATGCATGTTTTGGAAAATAAATGAGAGTGTCCTTCCAAAAACAAGATATTTATCCCTGGATGAAAAATAGAAATGTCTTCTGACAAAAGCGTTATTGGTAAACACATCTTGGGTTATTATAATGGATCATCCGAACACCCCCCAACTGCTTTTGTTTTGGAACATAAAGGTACTAGGGTTGTCAATCAATTCAAATATTTAATTATTATTAATGATTAATCACTTAATTGTCCATAGTTAATCACAAATTAATCACACATTTTTTACCTGTTCAAAATGTACCTCAAAGGGAGATTTGTCAAGTATTTAATACTCTTATCAACATGGGAGTGGATAAATATGCTGCTTTATGCAAATGTATGTATATATTTATTATTGGAAATCAACTAACAACACAAAACAATGACGAATATTGTCCAGAAACCCTCACAGGTACTGCATTTAGCATAAAAAATATGCTCAAATCATAACATGGCAAACTCAAACCCAACAGGCAACAACAGCTGTCAGTGTGTCAGTGTGCTGACTTGACTATGACTTGCCCCAAACTGCATGTGATTATCATAAAGTGGGCATGTCTGTAAAGGGGAGACTCGTGGGTACCCACAGAACCCATTTTCATTCACATATCTTGAGGTCAGAGGTCAAGGACCGCCTTCATGAAAATTGCAATGCCAGTTTTTCCTTGCCAAAATTTAGCTTAAGTTTGGAGCGTTATTTAGCCTCCTTCCGAAAAGCTAGTATGACATGGTTGATACCAATACATTTCTTAGGTTTATATGTTTTCAGTTTCATATGATGCCAGTATCTCCACTCTAGCTCTAAAACTGAGCCCGCTACAACCTAAAAAGTGCAGGTTGTGTAAATGCATTAAAGAAATTAGTGGTGTTAAAACTAATTTGCATTAACAGGTTATTATTACTTTAACATTGACAGCCCTAAAAGGTATACATTTTATGACACACTGGCAGATACATTTCAGGAAGTAATCTTTTTCCACTGCTGCTGTATTTAGCATCCTTGAATGGAGCTGGTAATGGATTATCTTGCCAGCTCCAACATCAAATGCAAACAAAGTGCACATTCAGAACATACATTGGAGCACTTTCAGCCCACAGTCATTTTAATGTGTTGTTCAGCCGTGTACACTGAACCAGCACAAACATACTGCCAGGTCTTATAAAAGAACCCAGGGGTCATTCTTTGCCTTATTTGGGCATTCCTCTCCTTATATGGGAGCCGTGCACGGCCAAGGGGAAATGAAGGGAATCCATTGGCAATTGCACCAATCGGAGGGTTTTGATATAAGTATGCTCTGTGTGTCCGTCAAAAGAAAACACTATGTGCACAGACCTCAGACGCTCTTCATTCATCACAAACCTCAGGCTCACCACACCGACCTCTCACAGCATCCACTGCAGGAAATGACAGAGCCTCTGTGCAATGCATGTGCACATTATATCTGCACAATAGCTGCTTCATGGCACGTGTAGAAGGCGGGCAGAGCCATATAGGGATAGGGAAAATGTTTATCTTGGTCACTTTTGAAGTCACAGATTATAATTTAACAATATACTGATACTAAATTGTCCTTTTAATGTTTGGATTTGACTACTTTCCTTTCCTAAGTGGCAGAAGTCTGCACTTGTTTTTCTGTTTTCTGAACTGAGCGTTTTGAAAGTGTTTGCTTGATGTATTCAGGAACTATTTTAAACCTCATATAGACACCGACACCTCACGTATTTCAGTACAAACAGATATACACATTCAAAGCCTATGTGATTGGAAAAGTAAAAAGGAGACAGGGCAGTGAGAGTCTGTTTCCTGTATCTGTGTCACGTGGGTTTCGCCACTATCCCGCCTCTTTAGGAGACTAGCGGCATGCCCTGAGTCTATTAACTGCAATGGGAGAAGTGAACGTGAACACAGATTACGACATCAAAGTAAATATTGGACCCATTCTTCACACGCCACATATCTTCCGAACATTCTGACACTAAAATGGCATTTTTCAGACGGACAAATCGTGAGAAAATGAACTTATTAACTAACTAATTGTTTGAGACCTTTCTCTGTCTCAGCAACACACTCTCATGAGATCTGGCCACTAATGTTGGCGAATGCCCTCGCTAACTAATTTTCATAATGCTAAATGTGTCTGTTAGCTGTGTAAATATCTAATGTTAGCAAAAGAAAAAATAAATACATTATGTAAATTTAATCCAATCTGCTTTCATCCATCCACACGATGTTCGGCGAACATGCCATGACCTCGCCCACTCAGGAGACAGGAAGTGTATACCATTTCAAACCATTGGCGGAGCTTGTAATGCGTCATCTTTGTTATAGAGCATCTTTGGTAACGTTCCAAAACAACACACAGACGCAGAGTAAGCACTTAAAGGTACAGTGTGTATGATTTGGTGGCTTTTATTGGTGTGGTCGCAGTTTACAACCAACTGAGTACCCCTCCGCTGACTCCTCCCTTTCCAAGACTGAGAGCAAAACCGTAGTAACGCCGTTTGCCTCACTCAGAGGCCATCCTTACCATAATAACACTACTTTAGGAGCAACGGAAGTCAGACGACAGCTGGCGGTACCACGGTTTTACACTCTGCGGCTCACGTTACCGCAGTTTCGCAAGTGTGTTGAGAACTACGGTGGCCTTCAGGTAACATAACAACATGAAAGGCTCACACTAGAGCCAGTGTTTGGTTTGTCCGTTCTGGGCTACTGTAGAGACATGGCGGAGCAACATGGCGGACTCCCTGAAGAGGACCCGATCCCTATGTAGATATGAAGGGCTCATTCTAAGCTAATGAAAACACAATTATTCTTAGTTTTAGGTGATTACACACTAATGAAAACATAGTTATTATATTCAATTTCTTCTAATAGATCCCCCAAAATGCTACACACTGGTCCTTTAAATCATCCATGAAGCACTTAACTGCATTTTATGCCTATTAGATAGCTTCAATCGAGAGATGACAGGAAATAAGGGAAGTTCCCAGCCAGACTTGAAATGATATTTGGCCAGATTGGATCCGCCAATTTATTCGAGACAAGAGGGAAACTGATACTAAAGCCAAACACAAACAAGACTTGATCCTAGCTCAGACAAACCAAATAGTTTTGCTGGTTACATCAAACTTCACTTTCTTCTCACATGCTATTATCACAAGAACCTCGAAAGGATGCAAAAATGGGCCCCAACAGGCTGCGAGCCACTGTAGAAAATTAACCAGTGATCTGTTTCGGTCCAGTATGTGGACTATGAGAGACGGTGGCTTCTCACAACAGTCCATGTAATTCCCAGGCACGTGTACGGGAGTCGCTTGTATGCTTAGAGGAAAAGAGTGTGTTTAATACAAGCAGTCGACACTGAAGAACTGCCAAAGCACTGAAATGAACACAGGAGCCTCACGCAGATGTATCTTTGGTGGCGGTAAAGAGATTTACACTGCGGGACACACAAGGTAGCTTGTAGAAAGTAAAGCTGTATAAACTGCTCGACTAACATGCTCAGTCTACACGTCATTATTGCCACCCTATGTATAATATCAACTGTGAGCTGGCTTGTATACACAGTGCCATCTCTGTCTCTGTTCCACGGAAATAAAGCTGTCACGCTGAGTATTTTTAACACCGGAGGGGCCGATAGTGAGCTGGTGCTCATGTTAATCTCTTCAGATAGAGAGGAGCCTCGGTGTGTCTGCGTATGGCGCTCGCAGCCTCGAGTGAGTGATTGTTTTCCGTTACGTGAGCATAAGCAGCCTGATGTTTTTGGCCCTCTCCTCTTCCCTCACTCACACTTGCACTGGCAAAAGCTCAGCACACCTATTTTTGGCTCCTTTAAAAGGAATTGTTTTGAGTTATTGTGTTTTTGCCACATGGGTAAAGAGTTTGCAGTACATGCTCACTGAAAAGGAATCTGGATTGCGTGAGTGAGGAGCGAGTGTGTGTGTGTGTGTGTGTGTTGAAGTGAATGAAGTTTATAAAGGGTTCAGTGTTAACTGATAAGTCCGTTTATGTCATAAAGTTAAAGTGTTGTGTTGTCAGCTGTTATATAATCTGTCACTGTCTCATAAACCCTTTTGTTTATTTCACACAAACATATGAACTCACAGATACACATGCTGGACTTGTATTTTTCTGAGATATGGGTTGTTGTTTTGTATGTATTGACTGCTTTATTGGTCACATTTTTAGCATCACGTAAGCTTCACGGCCTTTTATCTATTGATAGATAAATTGCATTGAATACTTTGTTTAATTTAGTGGCTAGGCGGCCTCCTGAGTTACACTATAATGTCCTTTTGGAATATGTGTTACTACTACTACTGTTGTGGCAGTATGTCTTTCATATGTTGTCTGCTGAAGTTTCTGTTTTACTATTTGTTACCACATAGATTAATCTAGTCGTATACTAGCTCAGAAGCAGCAAGGGACACAAAATACTTAAAATCACACTGTATTCTCTTTCTCTCTCTGACTTTGCAGCTGGCTGACTTTGGCCTTTCCAATCATTTCCAGAGGGGCATTCTGCTGCAGACGTACTGTGGCAGTCCGCTCTATGCGGCCCCGGAGATAGTGAAAGGATTGCCCTACCAGGGGCCAGAGGTGGGTCAACACCATAGACTGTATATAAGAAGTGAACGTAGTCACCGTGACGTCACCCATTTGGTTTGAGGCCGGCCATTTTGAAGCCTCAAATTTGGCATTTTGTCCGTCGCCATGTTGTTTTTTTGAAACCAACACAAGAGGGTGGAGCTAAGTACAACCGAACGTTAAATAAGACATTTTTAGGCGACTAAAATGTTACAATTAACTTTGATGAACAGAAAACCCACTGTGAAAGGGTTAGAGATTTAAGACGAAAACACAGACAACTCCCAGACTGGACAACGCCGTGGTAGCGACCTGTCAATCACAAGGTAGCCACACCCTAAAGCATCCCCTGCTTTCTGGTCTATTTGACTCTAAATTTACTATGAACATCATGCTGTATTGAAGAAGACTTGAAACTAGCGACTGAGACCATAAACTCATGTTTACAATGTTTGAAGTAGGATAGAAGAAGGACTTCTATACAATCAGACTTCTTTTTGCAACCAGAGTCGCCCCCTGCTGGCTGTTAGAAAGAATGCAAGTGTCAAGCACTTCTACACTGGCTTCACTTTTCAGACCTGGCGTTGCCCACTGGTCAAAACACTTGATGGTTTCCTCAGGAGAAAATTGAACAATGCACCAAAACCAACCAAAACAGTAAAGTTGTGGGCCTTGAAATCAAGACAATGAGCTGAAAGACAGTAAAGCGCTTTACAGAGTGGGGTGATAATTCTCTGTGGGTTCGCCACTATGAGCGACACCTTTCTGTTACATTATTTGATCCATTTTTAAATAAACAACTATTTATTAGTGCAGCTGGTAACACTTTATAATGACCATCATTTATAAATGTTTAATTGTTATTTTATTAGCAACCAATGAAATGATAATTAATAATACTTACTAAATATTAGTAATGCTATCATTTGTTATTTTATCATTAGTTTGTGTAATATGAAATTAGTTTATTAATTATATATTGTATCATGGCTGATAAGAGATGATAATATATATTCTGATTACATTAGTAACTTATTTATTAACAATTTATTGTTGCACACGATATAAAATGTTATATGCTATATTAAGTTTTTGTTAATGATTATGATGGACCAGAAACCAATTATTCACCATTGACAAAGTATTAACTATCTATCTGAATATATTTTAGAGATGTTTTTACAACATATTTATTAACCATTTAACAGTGTAATATAATCAGTTGCAACTTTATAATAGTATTAAAATAATATTAAATTATAGCATTACAAATAATTGGTTTGTTTGTTAACAGTAAAATAACTATTAACTTAAGTTTAATTAACTATCAATTTACCATTTATTAATGATGTTTTTTATAAAATGTTACCATGCAGCTTTAATGCACTGATTTGCAACCACAGGAAATGGGTCAGGTAAAACTTATTTTTCAAAGTCATCAAAATTAATATAAGATTTTATAAAAGTGTAGTAAATCAGAACGTGAGGGACATTTTCAGATTCTCCCACTGTAATTTTAAAATTATATCAAATAATGCACCACCTCATTGTATTGAATCGAAGCCTGACTTTTTTTGTGCATGACTTATCTTCATCATTGAGTGTGTTTTTGTGTGCTATAGGTGGACTGCTGGGCGCTGGGGGTGTTGCTGTATGCGCTGGTGTACAGCAGCATGCCGTTCGATGGGGTCAACCACACCGCACTCACAGAGCAGAT
This sequence comes from Sebastiscus albofasciatus, assembly GCA_916701655.1. Lineage (NCBI taxonomy): Eukaryota > Metazoa > Chordata > Actinopteri > Perciformes > Sebastidae > Sebastiscus > Sebastiscus albofasciatus. Next base: position 18,945 of record CAKAOI010049431.1, read on the forward strand.
CAGCCAAGGTCGCTACCGCCGGCCCAACCCCCCCTCAGGTAACAATGTTCACGTCTCCATCAGCACTATATTTACATTTCTATTCACCAGAATGTCCTATTTGATTCTTACTAGTATCCTGTTAATTACAATGTTTTAGTCACTTTGGCTGCTATAAATAACTGTTGTCTCTGTTCCCTCCAGACGCCTGCGCTCTTATCGACTGGTTGCTGACGGTGCGTGTGGACGAGAGGGCTACGATAGAGGACGTGGCCAACCACTGGTGGGTGAACTGGGGTTTTGAAGAGAGTGTGTGTGACTGCCCTTCATCTCCACACCAGGAATGCCCCTCCCCCCTGCTGGCTCGCTACATCGACTGGCAGAATCGGGTCGCAGCTACCGGCAACATGGCTGTTGACCCAGCGTGCCTATCCTCAGACTCCTCCTGTCCACCTCAGCTCTCTCCCCACCCCTTTTACTTCAGCCTACCTCTGAAGAGCGATCGCGGAGGAGGAGGAGGAGGTGGAGGAAGGGTACGTGGAGGAATGTCAAGTCTGAGGAAGTCACGCAAGGAGAATACAATTCCCCAGACTGCACTGGGAGCTTGTGGTGGCATTTGTGCGACGGCAGCCTCTTCCGCTGCGATTTCCTCCCCTTCCACCATTGAAAGAAAGAAACCCAAAGGTATTCTGAAACCCCAGAGGAGTTTTGACTCAGTCTTTCACAGCCCTCCTAAAGAAATCTCTCCCTCCCAACCTTGTCACGCTGCTACCCAGCCTTTCCGAACACATACACTTGCCCACATACATGCTGACGTCCTGTCCACCAGCCTGCCGCCTCCCTCTACATTCAGTCAACCCTCATCCAAAATGCCCAAGAAGGGGATACTTAAGAACTTGTATGGAGGGGAGTCGGGTTATGGCTCATCCTCAGACAGAAGGAGCTCCGTAGCGGCAGTTAAGGAGGGGGGTGATGCAGGTGATTTGTGCTCCCACAAGCAGCACACTTGCCTCCCAGCGGCAGAAGACAGCCCCACCATGCGCACAGAGGCAGTAAGAAGAAGGAAGGGGATTTTGAAACGTAACGGCAAGTTCTCTCGCAGTCTGGATCTCCCTGATGACCACCACTCAGCCCCCATGATGTTCCCCGAGGCTCTGCAGCAGCTCCTCCAGGCCACAGGGGGCGCCGAGGGGCACCGCAGCCGTCCCTCCAGTGTGGTGAGCGAGGACAGCCTCTTCTCCTCCGATTCCTTTGACCTACTGGACCTCAGCGCCCAATCACGTCGCAGGTTTTTCTCCCGGGGAATGCAGCACAGCGCCGGCAGCTCTGAGGAGGACCTGGAGCAGCTGAGAGCGGAGGCAGACGGAGTTGGTGGAGACGGCGAAGGACAGAAGGAAATGCAAACGTAAGACTAAAGACCAATGGAGACATCGAAGGTGATGAAAAATTTAGTTGAACACCAGTTCTTCAGTTCACTTTTCTGTGATAATCAGTGCCTGCCATCTTGAAAAGACTTTAATAAACTCTGGGGGGGTTACATCTCGAGAACGAGGACTCGTGTATTGTACTGTCAATGTAAAGCACCATTTCTTGGCATATTTGTTTGCACTGAATAATAAATGAGACTGTTCTTTGCCATTTCAATTGTCTTCTGAATGTGAGACAATGCAGAGTGACTAGATACTAAGTGACACCTAAAGGGGATCCGGTGTCTGCCCAATTGCAGAGATGGGACCTGAATGTGGCAGAATGGACAGTCTGTTTTATAAACTCACTCTGACCTCACCTGCAATAGGTTTCTTTTCAGATCAGCCTTGAAAGTCTGAGTTAGCACTGCAGGTTTTTGGAAGTGAGGAGAAGTATAACCAAGTGCCATCTTGGATATGTGAATCCATGTGTCAGTATGTCAATAGTGACAATAAACCAACAAGACATATTAAGTGTGTTTCCATCCACCCGCTTTTATGGCCATTTTGCACATAAAGAGGAAATGTCGAAATTCTGGGGAAAAATCTAAATTTTCAGCTGAGGTGGAAAAGTTGGTGTATCGACAAAAGCAAAATATGACAAGGCGGAACACTTTGGCTGAAATAATTTAGGTTTTTATTGGTTTAAAATTAGCTTGTAAACTAGCTACTTGTGAAACAAGGTCGCACACGTCGGCTCTCAACTGCAGTCCCGCATCTCAAGTTGCTAATCGGACTGTAAACAATGAGCAGCGCACGGAAGAGGAAGTGTTGGCCCGCATATCCGCTGGCTGCACTGGAACCCCAGATATACAGCCCTTTGCCCCCAGAGGCTTATCTGTCGTCAGACTGATAGCGGCTTGGTTCCGAGACTGGGCATTGACCTCGAATGATTAAGGTCGCGAGAGTTTTTGCAATTTGTGGGTTACCTTCAAGACACAACCGGTTTTAATGGCACCCGACTAGAGAATTAGCAACATCGACTGTTTATCTTGATGCGCTCAACTCTTAATATTCGCACAGCGGCAGTGGATGGAAATGCACATTAACTCGCATTTTGTTTTGCCGATTTTCTGGAATTGGAATTTGCGCTACATTTGGATGGAAACCCGACTGTTGACGGTTCTATCGTGAGGATAAATTCAGCTAAACTGAACTATTCACGGTAACACTTTACCCTATTTTATACATCCTTTAGGAGAAACATTTGATAAATGAGTTATAACACACTATAATGTAGTTGTAAGCAGATGTATGGACATTTTTAAATGTTTTAATTTGCAGTATTTGTCAACAATTATAATTTCTCCTAAAAAGACATATTTTATATTACAACTGTGTTTTACTACATTATCTGTTTCTACGTCCGTCTCCACCAGGAGTTATTGTTGCTGACAAATACATTAATAAATGTTTACATTAACATTATAATGCCTTGTAAACCATTAAATAAGTGTTTATATATATACTGCCTATAAATGCTAAACAGGGTGAATTACCTATTTCATCACATTATTGAGTATATTTGTACACAGTGTGATAGCAGATGGATCACATTGCGTTTCATCGTGACACCACCAGTGCTGCTGTGGACATTTAAACGTATGCAGTAGATGTTTGCAATTTTGAAATTTCATATTGTGAGAAAAAAATTCTGTTACTTTGTTCACAAGCATTTCATACATTTTTTGGGGGGTGTGTGTGTGGGGTTAAATAAATTATGTGAACCTGAAAACTTTCCAGTTTTTCTGGTGAGAGAACAAGAAAAGCAGCAGGAGATGAGCAGTGAATTGAGCACATACTGCAGCTTTAAAAAGATAAATATTATGAAGTGCAGATGTTGTGCCATGACAAATAGGACATTTAAAGACGAATCACCCTTTTATTGCAAACGTTACTTCTTCTCTATAGTCGAGGACCATTCCTCCTTTTGGCCCTGAGCACGACACATTACAGAGAATTCAAGGAACGTTGGTTATGAAATGCCAAACGCAATCCATTTAATTTACTTTCAGATTCCTGTGTCTCCATAAACACAGAGCTCTATTTACCCTACATACCGTTTTCATTATGGTTCATGTACTATGTACTATAAACAAAAACGCATCTGAAAGAAGAAAACACTCAGCAGAAGAGGTAGAATATGACTTTAGTGAAAATATAAATACTATAAATTTAGCATTTAAATTACAGAGTGGTAATTTGAGAATAAATGTTTTTGAAATCCAGTCACTTCACTTTTTATTTGATCATTCTGTATAAAGAGATGGATTAATACATCAACTGTGCAAAACTACTTGTTGGAGAACAAAGTAAGCAATGAGGCACTGAGCATGACGCATGATGGCCCTTTTCCTTTGTTTCCTTTATTGGCTTTCACTAAATACTTTTATAAACAAAGTGCGTGTGTTGTGCAGGCTTTGCCTCTGTCTAATGGAGAGAGCCCATCATAGCTGTAAGGTAAAAACATCTCTAGGTCATGCTTTAATACATATTTAAGAATTACATTTTCCTCCATGGATTAAAAATCCATGTGTTCCTTATTTCCTGAAAAGCTGCCCTTTTGGACATACAAGTTTCTAGATGAAACAACGCAAAGCTCACCAGCAGGTCTTGTTTAGATGTGGAGAAGTCTGGTATGGCTGACATATACATGGGGCTTACTTTATACCACCCACTTGCATGATTTTAACTCATCTAAGTGCCCCTCCTGGTGCGATACATGACTTTAATGTTAGTGGTTGATTGATGGCAGCAAAGCACTTTGTTCATTTGGCCAGTGGTGGATGAAGTCCAGAGCAGGCGTCTGATTGTGCCGGTTCAAAACAGTCGTAATCTCCTGTCAGTCACCCAGGGACCGCTCTGCTATGCAACAGCTGCCATTTAATTTATGTTTAGCTAATATACTGGAAAAACAAAGTTCGGAAACTTGTGTTTGGTCGATTATTTCTCTGTTGTATCAATGCTAATGGTCATTGTATTTTACATGGTTGGAAAGCCGGTTTATTTACCTTCGCAATGATGTCCAACTTGTAAGGATCATGCATTTGTGGGATGAGCAGCACAGCTGATTATGTAGGTAGCGCCCAAGAAAAATTTGCCAAAATGCTCTGCCAATGGTAAACAGTGTATTCTCATAAGGCTACCAGGAAGCCTGCAATGACTGCCCTTCACCGTCAGGCCCGTTTGCGCTGGTGTTGACAACACAGACAATGGAACCTGAACATGTGGGGGAATGTCATGTTCAGTGATGAGTCCAGGTTCTGTCTGCCAAAGTTGATGGCAGGGTCAAAGTATGGAGACGACGCGGAGAACGCTATGCTGATTGTTGAACCGATCGAGTAACAGCTTTTGGTGGTCGGCATCTCCCTCACTGGCAAAACAAGGGTTGTCATCATTGAAGGCCATCTCAATGCAGTGAGATATCAGGATGAGATTCTGCAGCCAGTGGCGATCCCATATTTCCACAATCTGGCACCTAACTTCATCCTCCAAGATGACAACGCTCGCCCCCACAGAGCCAGGGTTATCACAGACTACCTCCACAATGTGGGAGTAGAGAGAATGGAACGGCCTGCCAAGAGTCCAGACCTCAACCCAATTCAACACTTGTGGGATCAGCTTGGGCGTGCTGTACGTGTTAGAGTGACCAACACAACCACGCTGGCTGACCTGCAACGAATCCTGGTTGAGGAATGGAACGCCATCCCCCAGAAACGTGTCATCAGGTTGGTGACCAGCATGAGGAGGAGGTGCCAGGCTGTTGTGGCTGCGTATGGATCTTCCACCGCTACTGAGGCTCCTGACAGTGGATTAAATGAATAAAGTGTAAAATAGCCAATATGTCTTGTTTGTTCCTTGTTACTGATAGAGAGTTCAATCATCCAATCCACCAAACAACTCAAAACAAGAGTCAACACCAACAGGAGAATACACTGTTTACCATTGGCAGAGCATTTACCAAATTTTTCTTGGGCGCTACCCACATAATCAGCTGTGCTGCTCATCCCACAAATGATGGACATCATTGTGAAGGTAAATAAACAGGCTTTCCAACAATGTAAAATACAATGCCAGTTAGCATTGTAACAACAGAGAAATAATCCACCAAACACAAGTTTCCGAACTTTTTTTTCCCAGTTTATATATTTTTTACATTGACCCAAATGAAAATGTTTGGCGAGATCTCACAAAAGTACATATTTTTCTTTTTCAACCTTTGACTCAAATGATTATTTACTCCCGATAGCCTGTAACTACCAACATCTCTGAAACTGCTAATTCCGAAGACGAGCGTCCAAATTTTAGATCAGTCATGCAAGTGCAACATACCAAACCCCTAGCAATGTTGAGACCGTGAAAGCTTATGCCCTTGGCTCAGAGTCATAGAGAGATTCATATCACTGTCACAGCCTGCTGTCTGTAGACATCAGTGAAATAGCTTAACGAGACAGCTGAAGCAACACGCAGGGTCTTCCCTCATTATTGAGGAAATGGATCAATGCATGTGTGTGTGTGTGCAGTATATGCGTGTATGTGTGTGTGTGTGTGTGTGTGTGTGTGTGTTGAGCCAGGGGAATCCTGTCTGGGACAGAAGTGTGTGCATGATTTCATGAATGGATTAGCATTCTGCCCCCGAAGGGAATGACGAGGCCTATTTGAGTGGTTCCATGTGTCTGGAAGTCTGTGTCTTTGATGCCATGTTGGGATTACCCTTGTGTGTGTGTGTGTGTGTGTGTGTGTGTGTGTGTGTGTGTGTGTGTGTGTGTGTGTGTGTGTGCGTGCGTGTGCGTGCGTGTGTGTGTGTGTGGGTGGGTGTGTGTGACCTTATGACGGGAGAGCACGCTGTAAAGTTCATGTGGACTGGAAAGCTGGCTATGAGCTCACTGGTTGAAAGTTAGGATTAAAGATGGGTATAATCAGTGTGTCCTTCAGCTTGACCCAGTCTGTCTCCATTACTCACACACACACACACACACACATACACTGGCAGGGATAAAATGAAAATAGAGATAGAGTTGCTGCTGATGAGGGGGAAAAGACAGGATGAGACAAATAGTTACTCTGTTTGGAGTGTCTCTGATCATCACAGATCCATAGCACATTAACGTAAAATAATAACTGATAATGTATAAATGTCTGGATGGTTTTATAACTTATCAACAATGTGAGAAAAACACCTGTATAAATAAATAAATACTATAATAGTGTCTCTATTGTCTCCACTTCAGGGTCATTATGTCACCCTCTGGTGGTAGAATTTTGTTAAACTCACATCTGACACAGGAGACTATCTTTGAATGGAGACAGGGGTTAGACATCGTCAGACCTTTTGTAAACCAAGTATTCCCTATTGCTGCTGCTCTAGTCAACAGACTGCTACACACACACACACAGAGGAGTGAAGGGAGAAGTGGAGGTGAAGATGAGGGTCAAGAGTTCATACATACTTGATGCCACCAACCGAGTATAGAACATTTGAGCTGGAGAGGGGCGAGCACTCATTAAGTAATGTGACAGAGACCTCCCTTTCATCACCTCTAATGAGAAGAACTGACCTGAACTGTAGATGGAAGCTTGAACACATTCATTTAGAGGACTTGTTGTGTTGGTATGTACAGCATCTAATGTTTCTAACTACCCAATAGTTAGAATTCTCATGGTCAGCGGTTAAAAGAAACAACCAGTTAACAGGAAACAGGACGACGAACGGCAATCTCCCACGTTAAAGTCCAACGTCTTGCCGACTCGTCTGTCCAACCCGACTTTGAAAAGCACTGAGTGGATTTATTCTGAGTGTCTATTTTTCCACACCAAGGCAGAGTGACAGACCCCTCAATCACTGACTAATGATTGTCACTTGTCACACTGACAATACAATTTGATCTTAATCATTTCAATTCAGTAGGAAAGAGACCTACTGTAAGATAAGATAAGATAAGATAAGATAAGATAAGATATACTTTATCGTCTCCAAGGGAATTTTTTCTTGGCCAATGGTTCTTACACACACTCTCTCTCACTGACCTCCACTGCTCTTTGTATTTACTTTTATCTGTACAATCCTCTCCTGTATATATACAACTTATAATTCCACTTTTTTTATACACATCTACCCTCCTATATTCATCTTATATATTCACTTAGTCCCATATGCATAACTCCACCTGTATATATCTTTTATTGTTTATAATACTATTATAAAATGTTTTATGCAATTTCTCATCAGTGTGCAACTTATAGTTAAAGCTGAAGTAGACGAGATTGGAGCAAATATGATTTAAAAAAAAGTTATTTCTATAAAACAGTCCCTATGTCGTGACAGTAGTACATGAAACAGGTAACCTGAAAAAAATCATGTTCCTCTGTGTCCTCCGGTGCTCCTAACGGCATCTGCAAGATTTCACAGACCAGAGGAAAACAAGCAGTAAGAGCTGATCTGAGGTCTGCTGTCCAGCTGCTGTCTATTAGAGCCGGCTGTCAATCACTCACAAACTCCAACCAAACGGTCAAACTAGGCAGCGCTGATCAAATATGAAACAATATTATGTTACATTAATGTCTATTTCTCTCCTCAGATGTTCTCAGAATCATCTTGTAGTGCATGGTTTAGCTGTAAAATGAGAAAGTTTGTGATGCCGCCACCATTGTGAAATCTGGTGAAGGAACTCCAAGTTCCGGTCACATGACCAGAGCACAGCCAATAAGAACACTCTCTCAATGAAATGACCTGTGATTGGTCAAAGTCTCCCGTCACGGTCTAGATGTTCTAAAGTCTGAAAACAGAGCCATGAGGAGGAGCAGAAGTCTAGTTTTCTCTCAGAGCACTTGAATTACAATATGTTGAAAGGTTATTATGGAATTTTTGCCCAATGATGCCAAAAATATACTGACTATTGCAGCTTTAAGCTCTTATTCATCAGAATATAACACATGTCGATCACTTGCACCTTAATTACAATCTGTGTATATGCATATGCCTGTGTACATATACCAATATATCCTCATTTGTATATATTGTCTTATCAGCACTTTACTAGTTTTCACTCTGGTTAGATGCAAAACTGCATTTCATTGTACTTGTACTTGTACTATGTGCAATGACAATAAAGTTGAATCTAATCTGAACTAATCTAATCTAATCTAATCTAATCTAATCTAAACTAATCTGAACTAATCTAATCTAATCTAATCTGATCTAATCTAATCTGATCTAATCTAATCTAATCTAATCTAATCTGATCTGATCTAATCTAATCTGATCTGATCTAATCTAATGTTGTTAGTGGTTGGTACACAGGACAGTGGAGGACGTGATGTTTGTTCTGTTTCCAAATTGGGGCATGACAGAAAGTTTGAGAACCATTGTGGTACAGCAGTAGAGGTGTTGATTCAAGTCTCTTATTATAGTATAAAGGTGTATTTACTGGTTTCAGAGGCTTGTCTCTCTTCAGAAATCACTGAACAAAATATTTTTTTTTGTTAGAGTTTGGTGATTACCATAAAAAAATGGCCAATTTCAGGGTTAATTTTAGAACAGCCATCAAAACCCTTATTGGTTGAAGTCTTCCACCGTGTGTATTCTGTGTCCTGCAGCTGCCCAGCTGGCCTTGTCAAGGCCTTTTTATAGTGGCAGCCTTCTCAACACTGCGGCACAAATGTTTTCTGGAGCGCTTTATCCTGGAGGGATAGGGTTACACATGCACAGAGCAAGTGCACGCACTTAGACACAACTACCCACACATTTAACCACTATTTATGTTCATGTGTCCAAAAGTGTTCTACAATATAAACAAAGCCCCATGCAAAACAATGCACAGACACTTTGCCTGTATTTTAACAATAGGAAGCACATGAACAATGGAGTTTCTATTATATTTGTACTATAATGTGTGGCAAGATGATATAAAAAAGACACAGAAGACAAACACATACTGTACACATAATGAATATACATGCATGTAACAGTGACACACACACACACACACACACACACACACACACACACACCCCTGGGAGGTATTGCTAGCCAAGTTAAGTCAGGGGGAGTCTCCATGTCGCTCTCTCTCCTTAGACACGGTGATGCGGCATGTGCGCGCCTGTCTTGGTGTGAGAGAGAAAACGAGAGAGACAGATGCTTTACGTTTCAGTGTGTGTGACGCTGTGTGCACAGTGGTGAGGACGCAGTTTGGATTTGTTCTGTCTGCCTCCCCCAATAATGATCTTCGTCCGTCTGAAGGCTCCTGTCCTGTCTTTTTGTCTGTCTTTGTCAGTTTAACAGTTTGTTTACCTGTCTGTCTGCCTGCCTGTCTGTTTGTCTGTCTGTCTTTCTGTCTGTTTAACAGTTTGTTTACCTTTCTGTCTGCCTATTTATTTGTGTGTCTGTCTGTCCGTCTGTCCGGCACAGAGCGAGGCCGAACAAGTATGACAACCTCCCCGAGCTCCTGCAGCGGCTTGGAGGTCCTCCTCTCCACTCTGCAGGTAGGGATCCACAGTGTGTTGTTTGGTATTGTTCATTGCTATTTGAAATGCATTGTTGCAGAACTAATCATGTGACTGAGCTGTTCATTTGGGGCTCTTTACTTTTTGGTTAGTAGTTTAGTTAGTATTTTAATACAATGCACAGTATGTGAGATTATGATATGAGCCAGCATAGGCAATAATAGTCCATGAGCCTGAATCCCAAAATATGTCCGTCATGCTACATTGGAGGGACCATGTCTCATAGGAATTTTAGGTCTGTGTTTCTAGTGTTGGAAAATGCATGGATAGCATTGCAGCAATGGTAGCTTTCTATGTGCTATCACTCCTTTTTTCATCCCTTCATCATTACAATTTTCTGTTTTTTTGCCATTTTACACACATACAGTATAAAAGAGGGTCAGCTACACAGAATATCATGAAGTCATATATCATTGTGAAGCTTAGACTATAATCTATCTACCAGTCACATTGTCATGACGCTGAGGTCAACATAATTTGACTTTTGACCTCTAATGCTGCAATAGGGCAAATTCTGAATGCCTCAGCAACTTCATATTAACGTGATGTGCCCATGGATAGTTCCAGCATGAAGAGAACAAAACAAGCTTTAAAATGATATATTATATGACTAACAACAATAACAAGATTTCTTATCAGAATAAATGTAACTTTGTGCAGTTTGTATCTGATGGAATGTTCTGAATTTTGCATTGGATAGCATTCTGTTATTGGGGCAGTTGTAAATAACTTTCTAAGCAGCAGAAACACAAAGTAATACAAAAAATCTAAAAAACTTTCCGAAGAAATGAATTCTCTACCAGGCTTATCCATTATTTTATATTTTCCCACTCTGACTCCATATAAACATGTTACTACTGATGAGGCCCCTATTCAGCAGCAAAGGGTTATAGTCCAGGTGATATGTGAAAATGATGTTCACTTTTTCATAAAAGCATGAAACATGGAAACACATTCTAGACATTTTCAGAAATGGAGCAGATAGATAAATTCACAAATTCAAATTACATTCACCTCCATTGTATTGGACAGGAGACAGAAACCTCAGAGTATATACTGTAAAACCAAAACTTAAAACGTGGCTCGATACCACTGGACGTAAGTGAGAAATATGTTTTTTTGTAATTTAGTAAAACCAGGTAGGAGCTAGTTTGACACGAAATTCTTAACTCAAGGTTCACTGACTAGGGGTTTCACAGAATAGTTGACTATCGACACTACTAGTCGGCACTGCATCGATTGTCGTTGTAGACTAATCATTCATCTGTGGTTCTCTGCTGGCGGCACGGCAATGCCTGTCCAACTGAGCTTTCGTACCTCACCCCCCCAAAATGTCAAAATTCTATATATTATAATAAAGATGAAATATTATAAACATGTATTGATAAATAATGAAAACTATATTGCTTACCGATGCAGTCTATGGGGGGTCTCGGACTGAAAAGGGCAGAGCAGAAGCCTCTGGAGGCTGTGTTATGCACGGGCCTGCAGCCAGGCAGTGCTTGAAAGGCTGTGTGTAATCCACGGATCCATCAGCCTCGAAACGCCACCGTTTTAGGGGGAGAGGGCCCACAAACATGACTCTGAAGTAAAGCCTATATCTACACTCACACACACACACACAGAGGGATGAGGAGAGGAGACACCGAGTGCAGATAGAGGCGGGTGTGCACCGTCCACACGAGACGTAAAAACAGCACTCGTGGACTCATCATGACACATTTTGCTAGAAAAGACATGTGTGGGGGAAGATTCTGAGTGTGTGACAGAGGAAAATTGCTGCTTATGACTCACGTCTGCGGCCACCATGGGGCGTCTCTGTGACCACAGAAGCACTGAGAAACCTTTTTGTTTTGTATTTTAATTTATATCATATAAATAAAAAACATTTCCACCATTTCCAAGGTGTATCTCTGAAATGAATAATTGTATACCCCTAGAGAAAATAATTTACCAGTTGAGGAATGAGAGTATAATATTTTACAAGATATGGTAACTCTTTTTGGATTATATGGAAAACCTCTCGTTGAATCAATGTCTGCCTGAATGTACTTGTATTCAGCATCCGTCTGAAACGCTCTGTTTTAGTGCATTTCAACGGAATTGCGTTGTTAGCCAACAGTTTGGGTCCATGTTTACTTCCTGTCAGCTGATGTCATTCACATACACTGCAACAGGAAATGAACTTGGACACATTTAGAATGTTTACATTTAAAACTGTGTAATGATCAATATAATTGTATATTTGTGACATCACAAATGTACAGAAATCCTAACGGCTTGTTTCAAACGCACAATTTTTGAATACGGGCTGTGTGTATTTCTCCGTATATTGAGCGTTTTGATAGTTTAACAGTATTTATAAAGCACCTGCTTTATAATATAAAAGACATGAAAATCTCACTTTTTACAATATAAGACCTTTAAAGGTCACATAATGTGCCCATTCTCGGGTTCATGCTTGTGTTTTGTGTTTCTGCTGGAACATGTTTAGATGATTGTAATGCTTGAAGAACCCTTTGCCTTTCCTTGCGCCGTCTGTCTGAGTGTGCCTGAGTATTTGTGCGGCACTCAAACCTACTTTATAATAAGGGGGACATGAAGATCTTATTCTTTAGAATGTGGGACCTTTGAAGTGGCAATCCTTAAGATTTCAGTCCTGGCTGATTTAGAATATCTATTTTGATTGAAAACAGTGTAGTTGTGCTTAGGGATAGTAGTCTGGAGTGTCTTTGCTGATGCAAGCCTCTCTGCACGCCCCTGGGACTCTGCGTTGTGTTTCTTAATGTGTGATGGGGTGTGGTGCAGAGAAAAGGAAACACCAGGACACAGAGGTTCTGGATTGTGGTTGAGACTGGTAACACTTTATTCGCCCACATCGGCTGTCATCTGGTCCACAACCTTACGAAGCAGTGAAAGCAAAGTAAACTTCCATTAGGAAGTATATTCTAGTGTAAAAGTAACCAGAGTAAAATAATAATCTAACACTGAAAATAAAGTACTACACATAAAATGAAACAAGGCACTCTTAACATAAGATCTAACGTGAAAATAATTTAAATGAAACAACAAGACAGATAGCAGACAATAACTGAACAGGCTAATTCTTCAACCTGCACTATTTTCTTCTCCACTGAGAGGATGCTCTGCTCGTACACAGTAAGCCGGCCAACATTACGACACCTATTTACATACAAAACATCACTTCTCACTTTTCCAACTCACGCCAAAGTGAAAGTCAACATCTTAATTAACACTTTAGTTGAACAGATTAACTGGAGTGTTTTTTTGACTAATACATTTTACGATGATGCAGGCCGCCATGCTTACTTTACGAAGCACGGAAAGCATACTTAAGAAAAAAATGCCGTCCCACAGGTAACTTGATTTCAGAACTACGGTGTCCTGTAAGGGACAAACATGGATGATTGCTCAATTCCGACATCGCAACAGCGACACCTGGTGGCCGACTTAGGCTACTACCTTACATGTATATGAAGGGGAAAATTTGTAATGTTGTGGGTGTGTGGGTGCTGTGGTACTTTCATCGGTGGGCTATGGGCTTGGTCACCATTGCGTTGCCTTATTTGGCGGTGGATAGTGACTTAACAGTCATTGTTTGGATGAAAGTCTTTGAGATTGCCACTTTAAGGTGAGATGTTGGCCTGTGTCTCTCAGTGTTTTTGTTTAGTAACATTATTTTGTTGTCTATTTAATTTGAATTTGAATTTTGATTTGTATATTGTTTGTTGTCTTGTAGACTTTGAACTGTCATTTATCATTTAATGGGTATGTGTATGTGTTGTTTGTCAATGTGTTTGGTGTTGAAAAAGTAAAAAAAAGAAACAAAAGTAAAAAAACAACAAAAAAAATATTCCATTATAAATTTGTTCATAAAAATTCACCAGAATGCAGGAAACTAAGTGTTTGATGCTCAGAACTTCCTGAGCAGTATTAAAGCCGTGACAATGCCTCCCGCTATCCCTGCAAGAAAGCAAGACAAGCTTGCTGGGTTTAATACAATGAGTTCATGGCTCATTTGTAAACAGTCTCTTAGAGTCCAGGTGGGTCCCCCCTACATTAGTTAACCCTTTACTGGTTATGTTTTAGACCATTTTGACAAAAATTGATCATTGTTATTGGGTGAAAAAAATAAATACAAATATATATATATATCTGTCCATAGAGGCAGAGGAGGTTGCTCTTCCTTTATTTTTTGAGTTGCAAGACGGAGATCAAAATATGAAAAAATAGTAATTGGTTGAATTAAACTTGTGTCAAATGTTCTAGTCATAAATAAGAAATATGAATTAATTGATATACATTTAAATAAATTGTGTACGAGTATAGGGGCTTAGAACATTATTATAGACATACTGTATATGATGGTCATCCCCATGCTCTGTTATGTCTCATAAGTTGTTGCAGCAATTTTTGTGTTGATGCCATTTGTTACACAGATTTGGTGCTAAATTTAACCATTTTTTTACCACTTGAGAATTGATTAAAATGATCAATAATCCCTCCAAAATACCACATTAAGACACCAAGACCTTGAGGAACACCATAGAAAAAGCCCAACTGTGGTATCAAAAACTTTTAACTTTTGAAGATTTCTGGAAGAATTGCATTTTTCGGTGATTAGATGGCGAGCACTTCTGTTGTGTAAACTGCTCAGAAACCCCCTTATTGTCAATCTAGCTAGGAAAGCCATCCATCCTCTGAATGCTCTAGGTCTCTAGTTTCTGGCTGTAAAGTTTCATGAGGCTGTGATTATCCTAGAGGTCACTACAGGGCATTTTATAGAGTGAGGTCAAGTTTCAAAAAATTGTCTCACTACACCAGTCATACCCCATTTATGCAATTCCGAGACTGTTTCGGGACCCCACTACGCAGAAATATTCAAATACACCATTTTAGAATAGGCCAAAATAACACATTTATACTGCATGCAAACAACTGCATGGTTTTTGACCAAACCTACATGGGATTAGGATAATGTGTTTATCTCTGTAAAGTGGAGACTCGTGGGTACCCATAGAACCCATTGACATTCAGATATCTTGAAGTCAGAGGTTAAAGGAACTGTTTGTAAGAATCAGAAATGCCTGTTAACAGCGACACCTGTGGCCGTTAAGTCAACGAAAGTCAGCCTCGTGTTGCTCACGCTTGTGCTCGCTCTACAGAGACATGAACGAGCATCGCTCAACACAGTGAGGAGACACACGTTAGCTAAAAGCACAATATCACTCTATATTTCAGCTGCTTGGCAGTAATGTTAGCTGACCAGACCAAGGTCTCTCCATGAATCAATGCTGATCTTAGTGTTGGCTTTTCCTGCTTCAGCCTCCCGACCGCAGCCGGAGGGAACAGGGGAGACACCGGAGTTTTGGTCGGAGATGATAACGTTTCTCTCTGCGGAGCCCCGTCACTTCACAAGATACGGGAAACCTCTGTTGGTCTGGAGGAGCTGCAGCAGTTATTTCTGAGCAAACATCCACTGTACATTCACTAGATATTCTCAGAGATAGACTAACTCTTCTGCAGTGTGGAGTGTGCACGCATGCACGTGAGAGTGGAGCGAGCTGAGTGAAGGCAAGAAAGCAGAGGAGCAGAGGAGCAGAGTACAGCAGAGACTCCGGTCCTGGAGACCAAAGCTACGGTCTCCCCCGCATCCTCCGACCGCGGTCAACACTGTTTAACAGACGGGCTTCACTAGATACAACCAAGAGGTTTTGGAGCTTCCGTGTAGTTTGACACTTTGTAGAGTGTCTGAACAGCGTAGCCACATGCAAGCGCGCATAGGACACCGACCCGGGTGATTTATACGTGTAAGAAGTTACAAACAGTTCTTTTAAGGAATCCCTTTGACTATGGCCATGCCAGTTTTTCCTCACCAAAATTGAGCGTAACTTTGTAGCGTTGTTTAGCTGGCATGACATGGTAGATAACAATGGATTCTTGGTTTTTCTAGTTAGTTTTCTATCTTGAAAACTGAGCTCAGTGCAACCTCTAAAAGACAGAATAGGGGCCGGGTCCGTTGGATTGTTCAGGGGTTAATGAGTTCCCTGGAATATACACCGCTTCAACAGCAAAATAAAAACATCTTGGAGCAACATCCGTATTAAATTTGATTATGTAGTCCGAGCTGACATTAAGATGCAACCTGCTCGATTTAACGACATGCTGAGTAGGCGGATAGCAGATGCCAAAGCCTATATGGCACATGTTGTTAGTAGTCTATGTATAACAGCATCTCTATGTATCAAACACAAACTAGCTGAGCAGAGGCTGATATTAAATCCTTCTTCCTGTGTATGAAGTTTAACTCAGCACTTATCTTTGCCAAGGTCAGGGCAGCGAATCCTGATCCACTTTGCGTACGCTGTATATCATGTTCTCATAATTTGGTTTGTGGTTGACACTGGAGCTTTGGTACGTGGGGTGACATAAAAAAACATGAATAATACTGTACATATCCTTTGGTCTTGTGTGTTTACGGGTCAACAAAATGTCCGATTTGAACACGGGGTACATCTGTTTGTTTCCTACTGACAGTCAACGTTGGTTTCCATGACCACCATCATTCCATAATCAAGTGATTGTCTCTTATTTTCTAATAAATGTGGACTTTCTGACTCTATGGGTTGTGCTAACTGCACTCACCAGCTCTGTTGTGGAGACTCGGGGGAAACGGGACTCAGGCTAGTGTTTATTGCTAGGGGGGTGAGGGGGTCACGCATAGGGCAATCTCTTACTCCTGAAGACTCTACACCCCTTCAGCTGTCAGTGGAGTCATTGTAGCCTTGCCAAAGTTAAACCGATGCAAAAGCCAATTCATTTGCACCTGCAGCGAAGTCACAGATTGTGTTAGTTGCATTTGAGTTAAGGGAATTCGTTATGAAATATCACTGTTGTCCTAGTGCAGGGGTCAGCAACCTTTACTATCAAAAGAGCCTTTTTAGACAAAATGAAAAAAAAAATCTGTCTGGAGCCGCAAAACATGTGATCATTGTGATGAAGGTAACACAGTTTATAGTCTAAGTATATAGGATATAAGTCTAATGCAGTGAGGGCCAAAGAGACAATGTACTACGGAGTATCAGGGCCACATTGAGGGAAAAAAAGTTGTGATATTACGAGAATAAAATCATAACTGAATGAGAACATTTTTTGTAATATTACGAGAATAAAGTCAGAACTTAACGAGAAAAAAATTAAATAACACGTAGAATTACTACTTTATAATATTATGACTTTATTCTCATAATATTACAATTTTTGTTTCTCATGAACTTGTGTATTTATTCTGGTAATATTATGAGTTTGTTCTCGTAATATTAAAACTTTTTTTCTCATAAAGTTTTGACTTTATTCTCGGAATATTGTGACTTTTTTCTCGAAATCTCAGATTTTTTTTTTTTTCTCTCAATGTGGCCCTAATACTCCGTCGTATCGTCGTACCATAGACCTACAAAAATGATAAATAAAAATGGAAATATGTAAACAAAAAACAGTTATTCATTTCCATTTTTATAAATGGAGCCAGGGAGCCACTGGAGAGGGGCTAAAGAGCCGCATGTGGCCGCAGGTTGCAGAGCCCTGTCCTAGTGTGACCTTGTGCGTGTATGTAAAATATCAGAGGGAACAGTCCATGAAAGTTGTAGGTGTACTGAATGAGTTGAATATCAAATGATGTGGAACTGAAATATAAACATAATTATAATGCAAAACCCACGCGTGTGCACATACATGAAACATAATTGAAACAGGGAACATTATAATGAAAGCAAATGCATAAAAGTGCTTGCCTGGGGCACAACATTATTGCTCAATATGAATGCTCTTGCTCTGACCGTGCTGTGTATGTGTGAGTAGTTGAGACAACATGTATATATCTCTATAGATAGACTTTGATAGCTCTATCTATAGACAGACAGCTCATGAACGGAAACTCTATGACTGAAAGCGCACCACTGTATGCTGTGATATTGTATTCCAATGATAAGCATGTAACTGTGACTGTGACTACACTCCCACCACGTGGGCAGCTAACACAGCAAAGAGAAATAATGTACAGTAAAAGCTTTGTGACATTTAACAGCATTATGAATGGAGGTGGTGTGTAGTGGATTACCTCTGTCTGAACATTCATTTTTATACTGAGAGCCAGCTGTTGACTTATCCTAAGCAACAATGGGCAAAAAGGCATTTTGGCTTACTATAATCACCTTTATTATTTCAGTATTGGTACTTTCTCATGCAGCACTGCATCTAGGCCTCACTATACCTTCAAGTCTGTCCAGATCCAAGTTTATAACTTAGTCTAAAGACGTCTGGACTCTTCAGTCTTCAGGACAGAGGTTCCTCCAGCTGTCCTGGTTAGAAACACCCTCAACATAGTCTCCTTTCTCCAGCCTTACAGCACATCCCTCACCTAAAGTGCCCTCGATGGTAAATAATGAAGTGATGACAGTTTTCATTCATTGAGAACGCAGACCTCCGCCAAGCTGCCCGAGTACGATGCCCCCACCCCCACCTCCGTTCAGCTTGTGCCATCATCCA